>VUYV01000201.1:67718-88334 GCA_008711295.1 Anarhynchus alexandrinus | reverse complement strand
TCCGAGGGCCGCGGCGCGGCGCGGAGGAGGCCGGCGGCGGCGCCAGGCCCGGGGCGGCTGAATGACGAGCCCGGGCGGAACCTGCGCGACACCTTTATGAGATCAGGGAAGGAGATGGCGGCGGCGGAGCGGCGGAGCCGCACTCGCTCGCCGGCGGCAGCGCCCCCTCTCGCGCGGGAGGACGCGCTCCCCTCCCGCCGCCGCCCCGGCCCGGGGGAGGCGCCGCCGCCGGGGCTGTGTCACCTGGCGTGACCCGGCGGGGCGGGGGGCTTGATCCGGGCAGCGGGGAGAGGTGCGGCCCCGGGGAAGATCGGCGGGGGGCGGTCCTGTGGAGAATCCTGACGGGACAAATCCCAATAAAGCGGTCGGTTCGCCTCTTCCCGGGGAGGAGGGGGGGTGGCACCTCCCCGCCGGGCGCTCGGGGCGGGCTGTTCCGCCGCGCCGCCGGGGGGCGCCCTCTCCCCCGCCCCCCCTCCCCGCTCCACGGCCGGGGCGAGCGCGAGGCGCGGCCGTTGGTCTCCACACGCCCCTCAGGCCGTGGCGGGCTGCGGCCGGCGGCGCAGGGGAGCCGCTGCCATAAACCGGGGGAAGCCGGCCTCGCCCCCCCCGCCGCCTAACGCTCCCGGTGGCCCTCTCCGTGGCCCCCCCCGCCCAAAAGTCTGAAAATTCGGTAGTCGTGGGGGCTCGTGAGGGCAGAGGCTGAGGCTGAGGCGAAGGTGGTCTCGTAGCAGGCTGGGCCTAAGCCTCGCTGAACCTCCCGAGCTCGTCTGGCAGAGCGGGCTGCCAGGGGGTCCCCGCCGGCCGCCGGTGACTGCCCGGGGAGGGGTGGCGGCCGTGGAGCTCCACAAAGGCCCGGTCAGCGTGGTCGGTGCGATTTTCGCAAGGTAGCGGATTTGTGAGGAGAACGTTGCTATGAGTCTTTTTTTTGTTGTTGTTACAGAGATAAGCGCACGGTTTCCCCTTGGGAATTTGGCTGTCGGTGCCTGACTGGACGCTTCCCTTGTCAAAGGAAAGAAAACCGAGCCAGCAGTCACGTATATCTGCTGATATCCTTGAGGAACCTTGGCTCTGGCTTGAACTTAAATCAGCTGCTGGTCTACAAAATAACGCGTTTGTTCCTTACAAAGGTGCCTAAATGACTATTTTTCAACAGAACGCAAAACACTTTTAAAGAAAAAATCCAATGTGCTTTATAATTTGGTGATTTGATTTGCAAAACTGCCTAGCAACACTATGTGTGATTAAAATCTTTTAAGGTTTAATGGTTCCCAATGCTGTGTATTTAGGGTCAAGTTTTGCACCTCTGACGTCAGTACATATGTTAGCGCTAGCTTTTATAGGAGCAAGATCCAATCCGCTGTATTTTCCTCATAGTTTTAGTTAAAAAAACCTTAAGACTAGGTGTTCAGCATCAGTAATTTGGTATTCCTCCTCTTGGTTGCTCTGGTTGTGCCGATCTGCACGGGCTGATCAATCACTCTGAACTTTTAAACCCGGACTATAATGCAGTGATCTCAAATTTTTCTAATACAGATGGCAGGAGCTGTTCATATTGAAAAATAAACATCACAAAATCATTAAATAATCACAAATGGTCAAACAGCATTCTTAAAAGTAAACATGAACTATTTCCAGTCTCATAAGGACCAAATTCTCACTGCTTCCTCTAATTTTTCACTTCCCTAGGAAATGCTGATACTCTTGTTTTTCAGAAGATTTCTNTTTTTTTTTTTTTGCCTTGTATGAATCAAAATAACACTGGAGATTTGCCAATGACCTAAACAGCCTAAAGTAGGTGACCTAAATTTAGGGGGAAAAAAAAAGTTTAAAGGTTAAAACCCAAGTTTTTTTTCCTGGAAAATACTTTGGAGAGCGATGATTGGCCACACCACCTGCTGGAGCAGAGACTTGCTACATACAGTTGGGCTTTGTTTCAACAGGAGTGAAAGGTGCTTTGTAACCGAAGTGAGAATGTCCAACTTCAACTGCTTGTGTTGCGGATGTACCTACATGAATATCACAGAGTTGTTAACAGAAAAGATACCATTGTCATTGAAGTTGTCATTGTCGTTACAACATGGAACTGAGCTCCCAGGGAAAATCCTGGTACTGTTTAAGACCGCCACAAAGTTCAATAGACGTCTGATGGTTTTCATATTACACTAGCACAAGCTCTAATGTATTTCATGAAGAAATGGTTCTGACATTATTCATGGTCAGCACCAAGATGGGCTTATGCTAGTAGATAAATGACCTTTATTAGCATTAGTTTGGTTTAGAAATAACTCTTTAAAAATACCAAACCTCTTTATTCTTTTAAAGCCGATTTACCCCAGGAAAATACATAATGAGACTTCAGAGGGTTGTGAGGATACACCCTTTTACAAAGATCCATAAGCTCTGTGGGATTTGGATTCTTCTAGAGACTGTGAGCACGTCTGCTCCAAATCTCGTGTTCCTGTAACCCCACATCTGCATCTTACTGTCTTGTTTCCTGTAGGAGCTGGTGCTTGAGAAACACAGGAACCGGTGTATAAATGTCTGCGTTACACTGTTGACACACATAGGTGTGAAAACTGGCTACATTAACTTCCAGCCCTGTTTCACCTCCCCTCAAGCAATAACATAACTTGTGCTGCTCCTCCACTCCCTTCTTTTCTGTTTTGTGCTCCTCCCAGCTAGCGTTAATTTCCGTGCAGCAGATGGCTTGTTTTTCCTCTAAATTACTAAGGGAAAAGATCCACAAATAATACACATGAATAAACCCCCTACTCTTCAGCTTTACTCTTTGGTTTTCTTTTCCCTGATATATTTTTCTGTTTCTCTACCCTAGGACCTGAATTTCCTTTCCTACAGCTTCTCTGTCTGTCCAAATTTGTTCTTCGTTCTCTCCTCCTAATGACCAGACCTTTGTGGTTGGAAATATACTGGCCAGCTGTTTATTCCAAAAGTGCTTAATCCCTGCCGCACCTGCTACAGCTTTTAGCATCAAAATTAATTTCTTAACAAGAGGTAAAACAATGATCTCTTATGCTTGCAACATTTCTCTTTACATAAAAACTGGAACTTAACAGTTAGCCCAGTCATGGGTAATAATATCTGAAAGACATTGCTTCAGTAAGCCCTTAAATATGGGCTAATAGGGTATAAATTATAATATACCAGCACATAATCTAAGGGACTTACTGTCAGAACCAAAAGAAACAAGAGTCTGAGAACATACATTTGGGAGATGCAGAAGACATTCTCCGTTTGTCACTAGGATTGAGGTCAATAATATCCATTTTAAAGCAATTAACCCAGCAAGCTAAGTGACGTGAAAATTATCATGCTGAAAGACTAATGGGCTATTAAATCCATCTTGCTTCACTACTGATGGGCATACAAAATTAATCCTGGGATTAGGTATATCGGATCTGTGGTAGACTGCTACTGCAATATTTGTATATGAAGGGTTTTCTGAAAATGCTAAGAAAGAACACGGCAAACGCATCTGGCAGGAACGTTCACTGAAATGCTCTATTAAAGATTCAGTCAACTGCTGAGTATAAATGAGTGTGTCTGGGCCTGGCCTTATTTAAGCTGTAGCTTTTTGTTAATGAACTGATACATTTTAGTTAGAGATCAAAACAAAAGAACGTCATAGTAATGTTTATATAAATCATTATTGATTGTTGACAGTTATTTAAATCTATAAAATTTAACTGCAGGAAATGGTCAGACAAATATGATTGAATTACAAAATTGTGTTTATTTGAAATGCCATTTCCCTTTGACATTTCCCACCCACTGCTGTGACATTAACATAATAGAAAAGGTAAATGATGGATAGCCCTGCCTTTACTCATAACGGCCGCTCGTAGGACACAGACCTCCCAATAAAGAGAAAGGCACAGTCACGTCAGCTTGGTTTTTGGTAATGCACAAGTTAGTGGTTAGGTTGTTTGTTTTTTTTAAAATCATGTTTTATTAGTGTGACATACACCTAATTCCTTTTGAGTGATTTTTCAGCTACGACAGCAATGAAACACGGAGATTCGAAGGAGAAGCACTGGCTCTGAATGTGTCACAGAGGAGGTTGAAGGTATGGGGTGAGAGACACAAAAACAAGAGCTAGCAGAAGAGCAGGAAGTATCAAAAAGATTAAAAAAAAAACATAGACAGAAAAACCAATTCTTCTCTAGTCTCCTCTCTCAACAGTTTATGACCTATCGACTGTACCATCACTGATAGAACAGCTTTTACAGTTTCCAAGTTCGACTGAAGGTGCGTAGAGCCAGCTATCAGGCATTCACAGCACGACACGCACTCTCCTTGCTGCAAACTAGAATTTTCCTACTAATCCGAACAAACCAGATGGATTTTCAGAGGAGGACCACGAAGGTGCAGGATGTCTTTCCAAAGTTACAACAGATCAATGCCAGAGATGGTAAAAAGCCTGAAGTATGGTTCCTCTTAGCTTGATGTTCTGGTCTTGCTGATAAAAGCTAAGAATGAAGGTTCCATTGTAAATGATAATTTAGATGAGCTTCTTGCAGTCGTTAGTTTTTCTAAATTGTCTGAATAAAAAAAATTTAACTGAAATGGATCCATGATATCCTAAAGTTAGTGTTGTTAAAGAAATGGTTCCTTTTGCGGGAGTTAAATCTATTACCTTGTAGCTCACTTGAATCTACTTTAAGTTTTTCAGCAGGAAGGGCTGAGATTTCCTGGATGGACTCCCATGTAGCACTTGTTCTCCTGGTACACCTACCTCTCTTCACTTTTTCAAGTTAACTAAATCATTAACATCTCTCTCATGGAAATACTCTCCTTCGTTTTTTTTTCATCTTCTACCTTTGTTTGCTTCTCATAAAACAAACCAAGAAAAAGTACATCCATTGATAAGATACAAAAAATTAATTCTGTTATTGATAATTTTAGCTGTTAAGAAAGTTGTTCAGAAGACTAAGCAGCTTCTGTGTTACTTAAATTGTGCTTACCATGTTAAACACTGTGCTCTCCTGGCTGCACTGGAACTCCTAGGGAATCTTGTCAGCCCATCTTGCCTAAGATTACCATTGTTATACTGCCTTAAGATTTACAAGTTCCTTCAGTGAAGAAGAATTCGATTTTTTTCAGTGGGAGATTTTTTGAGTGCAGGGTTTTCCCAGGTCATAGTGTAATCCAGTGTAGTTCAAGAGGAGATTTTCAGATCCAGGAAGGACATGTTCCAAAGTTACAGGACTTTTTCATTTTTTTAATTTTAGTGAGAAATTTTGGTAGCTGAAGAGGCATTATTCTTTTCCTGCTTTCTAGCTTGGTCAGTGATGTCAAAAGGTTATCAATATTTCAACCTTGCCCCTTTATTTGACACAGTTCTTGAATTTCCATCATGCCTTAAGTGTACAAGATCGTATTCCAGCTTGTAATCACAGACCAGATAGTGGAAAGAACATGCCTATCTACGGTGGCAATGAAGGCAAAACATCTGTCATGGGAACATCCTGTACGTGAGTTGAATGTATTTTATTTTAAAGTTCATCCTTACAGTACCTTTTCCTTATTTTTAGGGTATGTGCCAATGTTTCTGTTACTGATTTTGATTTGTATTGGTTTATCATTATTCTATAAGATCTTGTAGTTGAATGATGCTTTATAAACTGTACCACAAATCATATAACTTTTTGTAAAATTATTGTTTCATTCATCCTTTCAGAGGAACATGCCAGAGGAGACTGGAACCCTTTAAACTGAAAGGGGAGTATATTCATATTTGATCCTATAAACAGCAATAGAAAAAATAATGGCAAGCCATATCGTATTTTACATTTGCTGGAACTGCCCATGGGAACTTTAACAATACAGAAGGCAGCCTAGAGCCTATAGGTTGGAGAGAGAGGTTGTGGAAACGATACAAATAAAACGAGAAGGAAGCAAACAAATGACCTTAGGAGACAAAGAGCTGAAAGACAGACCTTGGCAGTGGAAAGACAGTTTAACTCTGTCTAACTTCTGGTTCTAAATTAGAAGAGGGAGAGACAGAATCTAAATAGGTATCTAAGCCACCAATAATTTTTGTAGTATTTTGCTACATAAAGTACTAAACTGGGAAATGCTCTCCCAGCTCTCTGAACAGGAACTACTTAATTTGCACATTAAAGTTCATACAACATAACTTATTTCTTGACCTATGAATAAGATTTGCATTTAAAGCCCAGTGTATTTTCAAGTTCAGTTCTTCAGTACCTTTTCTACTTGATGACGAGCATTTCCTGCCTGTTTTCTGTAAAACTCTCATGGGAATGAAGAGAGGCCTTTGTTTCTCTCCACTCATGAATATAAATTATTGATTAGTCAGTCTAATTTGTGGAAACTACTATCAGTTAGTGCTGCCTTAGATTGGGCAAAAAGAATTAGAGGTAATTTGACAAGCATCTTCAGTGAGGGAAACACAATATTAAAATAGACAGAAATAATATTCTCAACCAGTGTTCTTTTATTTGCCTATGCTTTACAGAACTGACATATGCTCCTTCAGACTTCCCTAAAATTTTAATTCTTTTAATAAACATCACTTGAAGGCTGATTTGGGGAACGCTAGAGCAGAATTAACTGTTCCGAGCAGGCATCCTTTAGTGCTTCTGGTAATCCTGAAGCTGTGTTTACAACTGGAATCTACACACAGAAAACAGGTCCAAAACTTTCTAATTCACTAAGTCAACATGAATATAATAAAGAATGAAAAGGGTCAAAAAGGAAGGAAAAACCGGGCTGAGCCTAAGATGCCAAGACAAGCCACGAAATACTTATCATGCACTCCATTCTCTGGAACACTGAGATGGTAAACCGGTGACTCCAGCGCAGCAGTGTTTGAATCCTGTCTGATAAACAGAGTTTTGTACACTGCAGGGAACAAATCAATGAACATTACAAGTATCGGCATAACTAAAATTCATGGAAACATCCATTTGGATTTGAAGTGGGACAAAAAAAGAGTAGTGTCAATGGAGATGGACATAAAATAGGGAAATTTGGGAGACAGAGCCTTCAAGTGTCAGACATTCAAATAGAAGACTAAAGAAAATAAGCTATGTAATGTGAATATGGGAAAATGAAGTTCTTCAGTCACCTTGTTTCTGAAAGAAAATATTTTAGAAGTGGACTACAAAAGAAAACCGATCCTTCAGCTTTATTATAACGTTTCTTGTGGCTGTAATTTTGAAATCTGAGAGAGTGTCACCAAGATTTTTCCCATGATTCCCTGAGAATTTGTCTTGTCCAAACTGCAATTTCATTATTCAAGGAGGGCTTTATGACTGGCGGTATCAACAGGTTAAAAGTAAGAGCACCAACAAGATGCACAGCAAACAAAAAAATCCCCTGGAGAATGTAGCACAGGCTAGTGCAGTTGCAGCGAATAGGTATGGATAATCCCTGGTAGCTGCAAATATCCTCTTAAGGGAGGTTTTCTGCAGAAGCCTAGTCTCAATCCATACGCGAGAGAAATACTAACACTAGTAATATTTTAGCACTTTCTCTCCATGTCATTTAGTTTGGAAGTAAAAGGACAAACCCTCAAATTGTTGTTTTGAATAATTAATTTAACAAGAAAAGTGAACCCCATGACATTAAGGCCTCTTGTACATTCTGCTGTACAGCAAAAGCACCTGCAGTTTCTTGCCTTCCACTGACTGTTTTCAACATTGCAGAGTTGTAGATACAAACAGCTTAAAAAAGAATATAAGATTTCTTTCAAGAATGCATTCTCTGGTTAAGTGGCAATGACGGGCATGTCTCTGAAACAATGTGTGTAGCTTTCAATTGAGAATGCAGATTTTGAAAGCATTTCCCAATAAGAAAAACTCTTTCTTAACTAAGAGGAAAAAGAAATGCTCATCAGCATCTGACTTAACCAAAATGACTTGACATGAAAAAGAAGCTTTTTTCATGACATGACAGGAATATTTAATATTTACTGGTTACACGCTTAAATAAATTAAATTAAAAACAAACAAACAAACGAACAGAAACAAATTAACAATTAAGGCATGGCGGGCATAGTAATATTCCACATACTGTGTTTTGACAACTGGAAAAGAGTAAGTGTTCGGAAAATTATTGCAGCCTGACTAGAACAAAACCTTGTTTTGGTTTGTTTTTTCAGTTTGGTTTGTGGACAAGGGAGTCAATGGAAGAGAATGAACAAATACTCCGAAACAGCACAGCGAATGGAAAAATTGGGATAATGTCCACTCGGAGCAATTAATGAGCAGTGTCTTACTGACATAAACACAGGAATTCGAGAAATACAGCCCCCAATGTTCAAGAGATTTTAAACAAATGAAAAAAAATAAAACGAGTTCCTCCTGACTACCATGGACGAGGAAAATTGGTAGGGAAAAGGAACCTGACACAAATATGGAAACAAAAGTATTACAGACAGTATCAGGTAAGCATAGCATTTCTTACAACTCGGGACTCTTAATCAGGTCTCTTAGAATCTTGATGCTGTTAGTATAATTTCCTTAGAGCTCTCACAGCTTACCCTGGCTTTCCTAAATTATCAAGATCTACTTTGTGAATACATAGGGGCTTTTGCACTCCCCTCCTCTTTGTGTGGGGTCGTTTCAGCCCTCAGTACTTTACTACTTAAGGTCCAGCTTTCCAATTTTTTCAACTTCAATGTTTTCATAGCCAGCTTATAAATACTGCTCTGATGCCAGAACTACCCTTGAGGTTATTTTCCCCTCCCTGCATGTACCTTTGTGCACACAGATAAGTGCCCAACCGAAACGCGCGCAGATGCAGGCAGGAGATAGAGGCGGCGCGTGCCCGGCCATGCTGATTAGCCGCTGGCGGCCGCTCAGCGCTGCACAGCTGGCTCTAGGTGCAGCACCCGGACCACAGCTTTGGTAATTCAGTTAGGATGATGAGTGTAATCATTCAAAAAAATAAAACAATTTAAGCAAAGTCATGATTAACAGAGAAAGGTTTCATAGTAATTAATGAGACAGTTCTGTTGTTACCAACCTAGACATTTGCCAGGGTGAACTCGTTTTACACTCCTACTCCTTCCATCATTGACAGAGATCGCTGTACAAACCCACCTGTCAAAGGCTTTAATTCTTGCTATTTCATCCCCGTTATAAACTGAGCACCTGCCACTCAATGAATTTTTAGAGGGTTGTCCACAGTCTCAGCTTTGCTCCGAAGTACCATGTGTTTTCTTTCCTTGCCAGAGCCTCTTAGCACGGCCACAGTTGCCCCCGGTCCTCTCTACAGCCAACCTCAACCCCTTGTACAATGAAATCAAAATAACCGTTTGTCAACACAAAACTCTTTGGAATGACACCTTCATGTAAAAAGGATGTATTGTTATCCTTCAAAAATGGAAATTATGTTGAAGTATGAAAAGCACTCACTGCAGGTTTCAAAAAGACTCTGGTAAGAGTCAGACCGTCCAGCAGTAGATCCTGTCACTAACAGCGAGTCCCCTCCGCACTCAGGGGAATTTTTCTTTAGAGGAAAATTTTGAAGCTTGTTCCAAATTTTGTCATACTTTGGGTTTTTTTTTTCATAGAATCATAGAATGGTTTAAGTTGGAAAGGACCTTGAAGATCATTGAGTTCCAACCCCCCTGCCATAGGCAGGGACACCTCAAAGTAGTTCTGGCATCAGAACTCCAATCTCGTCTCTGATGGTTTTGTTTACGAGGAAATGATGATTACACTACTCCAGTCGAGAAAAAAAGTTCAAATTTGTTGTTTTTAAATTGCCTGGTTTTATCTCTCACAAGATAACGGGATCAAACAAATTCAACGTGATCCATGATCATCTCCTAAACACTCGATCTTACAGCCAAGCTCGCAGCGGGCAATTGAAATAACCAATTAAGAACTAACAAATTCAACAAGAATCTTTCAGAGAAACAAACTACGAAATTAATTACCTACCTCTGAAACCTGGGAACGACCAACAGTTTTGCTCTGGGTCTAGATTTCCCAGATTTCTAGATTTCGGCAGCCTGCCTACTCTTCCTGCGGCCCACAGACCGAACCAAGGAAATTACCACAAACTGCACTTCGACATAATGCCTGAAGTCACAGGACACCAAGTGTCAGCGCAGATTCCCAGCAGCTGGCGGAAAAATAGGCAATGCCAAGGGCCTTGAAGTGGAAGGATATGGGGATGCGCATCTAGGGTAGGTTCATCCGGAAGAAATAAAAGCAGCAATAGGACCAATAATTGCCAGAATTGCCACGTGAGGATCTGCTAAATGCCAATATGAAATAACATCGCATGATATTTGAGATAGAAGTGAAATATTTAACGCATATTGCTACTGCAAAAGAAACATAAAAGCAAAACTGACCCGTACTCTGATATTGTAAATTAAAAATGATAGGGAAATCACTCAATCTAAACACATTAGCCCCCTAGCGATGAACGCCCAATCAAATTTAATAAGTAGGTCTACTAAGCTCATTGCCACAGTCACTACTTGATGCAGGATGTCCGTGTAATGGAATAAGCAGCCTTCAGATACACACTTTTAGATTAGGCAACGATTTTTTTTTCCTGACAAACTGTAAAACAAAAGTTATTTTGTAAACATTTTCAGTTCCTGTCATTTGAAATTAAAGAGAATAAATTTCATTAGCATTCAACCAGCATTCAACAAATGAAGCCTTTTTCTCTCCGAACTCTTTTCCTACTTAAACATTTTCTGACGTTGGAGATATTTCTACAAATAATTTTGTGAGGTTATTATTCTAAGCACTGGTATTTCTGCCGATCACGTAGAGGCCAAAGCTGTGCCTCCTAGTTCTTTGTGTTGAAATTATCATTAAAGTAACTGAATTTCCTTATTGGAACAAGCCAGAACTTTTAGACCAATTATTGCCCTCTGGTGGTGGGAATGTTTCCCCCCGCTTAATCCTGCTCTTACAGGACTAATTCTGTAACACTTCCTCGGTTTCATTAGTACTTTCTTAATTACGTAGGGCTGCCTCCATGAAAGAAAGACTCCACAAGAACAGACTGCAGAATGGTATCCTTGAACTCCAATTACTCTGAATTTTCTCTCATAGGTTTTGGTCTAAGGTAGGACAGTGGTGCTCCACTACTGTGCTTCCTTCAGCCTTAAGGAACACCTAATGATTTTTCATTCAATTAAGCTTAATTATGCGTTTGATCTGGCAATATCTGGCAATTACCTCAGAGATGTTAATCACAAATCTAGATACAGCCCCACTAAACTGCCAGCTCAATGTGGCAATGGGTCTATTATCACTTACTATGTCCTATGTTAATGATTCAAATAAGCAAGAGCAGAACATTTTAAAACGTCCAACTTTAAAAGCTTCAGAAACTGATCTCCCACACCAGTCAAAATTGTTTCTTTTCTCACTTCTGTAAGGCGGAAAAATTGCCAGCAGTATTTCCCCCGCCCCCTGCCACCTAAGTACCAGCTACAGCCCCCAGACAGAGACAAATCCACTGGCACTGACGAACCAAAGATCTGATTCAATATTTATCCGTGTATACGTGAACCATGAAACTAGAGAATCTGTTGCCAGAAGTGAAGGACTATAGCTATTGCCTCTCTCTAATGAAACAACTTGCATTAAATAGTGTTAAAAAGTTTCTTTGAAGCTGGACATCAAAACATTTTCAGAACTTTTGTTTTTGCAAGTACGCCTGTTTTTAAGAATTAGAAATGCTACATTAAAATTGGCCAAGACATTTGAATGACTATTGAGAATATAGTTTTTTAATAGACACACCTACCTATTGATGANACTAATTCTATGATTCTATGATTCTATTGATGTGATTAATTTTGCTTGCCTTTATAAAGTACCAAAATTAAGTACTTCAAACCAAAATCGCACCTTCAGGACAAAGAGCATTAAACTACAAATGTCAGGTAACAATCTAAAATATGTCATTCAAGTTATAAAAAAAATGTTGCTCTGATTTATATAATCCTCCCAGTCTAATTAGGGGAAAACACAGGACTGCAGAGCTGTAAGGGGGAACTCTCAAGCATGTCTGAAACTCGATGACATTTTCATATCATTGGAATTAAATGCAAGATTCTCCCAACATCAATAAAATCAAGATTTCTTCTGGTAACACTGGTGTAAGAACCTGTGAGCACAACTGGCAATGAATACTTACAGACTTAAGGCATGATTTTTGATTTCTGTATCAGAACACTGAGGTTCTGCAATTGTCCCCAACCGGAGCAATAGGAGCAAAAGATGTAATGCTTCTAAAATGGAGTGCAGTCTGTTTAGGAAAGGCTCATATGACATAGCTGTGTTGGTGGTGAATTGTCTCGATGATCCAGAAGGTCCCCGACAGTCGCACAATACCTGCACTGTAGTAATTCAGATAACAGATTTGAACACAAAACGGGAAGTTCATGAGCATAGTCACAAGTGTAACTGCCACGGACTGGCAGAAACATTACACTTATTACACAAAAATAGACAGCGACAACAATGTTTTCTTTCTCCCTAGAGCTGCTTTTTTCCCCAAAGATCAGCCTGTTTTTAGGTACATCGAAGAGCTGCATTGCAGTCTGCCCCGTGATACAAAGAATCACCAACAGCCTTCAATGCTCCGATTCTGTCACACAGATAACTGCGTTTCCACTGTGCAATTTTGCACTACGACAGTGGCTATTTACTGACCAACTGCTGACCATTTCGTATTCCTGATTTATCAACAATTTCTTGGACAAGCTGAAAAGGTAAACACACAAAACTAGTGCCATCAGATCAGTGGAATCAATTTGAAAAAATAAAAACAATCTGTCCTTAGATGTTTGCTTCTCCACACTAAATGCATCTCTTAATATTAATCTTCAAAGCTCAGATGTATTTTAGAAGAGAAACCAAATAGTTTAGAGCCTGTTTAGAGTTTACCACAGCACTCAGTAGAGTTAAGGACAAGAAAAAGTAGGGCTCTTCTAATGTTTCTGCACTGCATCATCCCTCTCCCTCCCCCCTGCAAAAAAGAATGACAACGTATCTTTTGATGTTTTGAATTCTTCATTGCTTTTTATAGCAAGGTAACATCAGAGCAACTTACTTAAATTCTTGATTTATCATAAAAATCAAAAGTGTTTGGTACAAGAAATTTGAATTAAAGCTTCAACTTTTCACTGGCAATTTCAAACTCCAAATTAACATGGAGATAACGTAAGTGATTGTATTTTAAGCTCCTGCCTTTACGACACAGCAACAATTAACACAAGAATTAGTCCTGGACTTTTGTTTTTTTTAAAGAGAAAATTACAGCAAAACATCTGGTTATTGTAACCAGAAGCAGCTGCAGTTGAAAACAAGGAGATAATACAGCGCCTTCAGTTACAGCACTGAACAGCTCGAGCCACAGGAGCAAGAGGCTCATACTGAGAACAGAAGTAACTTAACAAAAGTGCATGAAAGCACATTAAGAAGTTGTTCTAATTACTTACCTGGGACCAAGACAGTAGAACTTCTCTTACCTTTCTCACAAAAAAAAAAAAAAATCACCTTTAAAGTACTTTCAAGAAGAAGACAAAGGATACAGCTGACAGAAGCAGAGTAATCTAAAACATTGAGTTTACTTAACATATGAAGTAAAATCAAGTCTAGACCAAAATCAACAGCAAAACTGACATTGCTTTCAATGGATTAACAACTAGTGGTCCATTTATTTCTAAGTCGACTTCTCTCTATATCTAAGCATACTGGCATACTTATGCGAATTAATACAAAGATCAAGAAAGAAAAGGAAGCTAAAAAAAAGGTTAGCATAAAGTACTGTACATTTGTCAAAACGTAGCTGTTAGTACACACATGACATCACATTTCAGTTAGTGCAGAAATATTGTGTTCTGCTTTACCACCTATACTTCTCACTTAATAGAAAACTTGATTAGAAGATAAGGTTTGAATGAGTTAAAGAAAGGATAAATGCAAATACAGCAACAGAAATATCTGCATCAGATAAGGTTAAAAGGTAGCATACAGAAAACCATAATCAAAGTTGACTCTTGAGATGATGTTAACCTATTACAGAATTCCATATATGCTAGAGAACATATCCTTTTCTACTGTTAAGTTTATGAATATAACAATCATCAATAAAATGAGTTGTTCAGTGGGTTGCAAGAATAAATTGTCCTCATTCCTTTCCATCAGTCAATTATTGACAAGCTGCTTGATCTATTGCCTTCTCTGAAAGATAAATAAAACGTGATTTGAGAAAGGAATAACCACTGGGAGACGTAAATGCACTTGTATGCAGCACCTGGGTCAAAATTAATGCAAGTAGCTTACAAAGTACTTTTCAGACAACAAAACTACCATGGAATTTCAGGAACAAAGTTCCTAGTAGAAGAAAAGCTGCCATTTCCATCAGACTTTGCGGATACTGACTTCTGTAAATCTAACCCATTTTTTAACATCATTTAGATATTGTTTATGGCTCGTGATTCAGAAAAAAAAGCCACAGACAAGTACGAAAAAATGAAGTTATTAATCTGAAGTATGTAAATGATCCCACTATTACAATGGTAAAGCCTTAAATACAAACCCAGTCCTTTCTTTCCGTGTCCCCAAACTGTCTTTCCATCTGAGCTCAAGACATTCCATGTATGTTCTACACAATAAATGGATTTATCTCGCAGTACTCGGGTTTTTTCCAGCACGCTATTCAGTAATCCACTTCTCCTCCGACCTATGCCCATATTCTAAACTGTGAAGTCACAGTAAGCAGATCTTAAATATTCTTTTAAGGTAAACTGTCAGAAAACTGCTTTCTTCTCTCTCTTAAAGTACATAAATACGTATATAAAAATAGGTAGATCAAACTTTGGATGTAAGAAAACCACCTTCACTAGTGTCCTTTTAAAATAGGTAAAGGTAAGAGAAATACCTCCTCTGGAAACTAAAAATAGCATGAGTAATTTCTATCCTCTTTTCAGATTCTGCTATTATTCCCCTGGAATATAGTGACCTTATTGGCTTTGCTTATATAAGCGATAACAGATTACCTAGCTGGAGTTTTTCACAACACAAGCAATTTTATGCATATTTTATGCTAGACTGATCTTTCTCCTCTCCTTTTTATAGTCAAGCTTTCAGACATGTAATCTCCCATGCCAAAAGGGAGAAGGAAGATTTCACTGCTATCCAGCCATGAAAGCGTTTTATACACACTTAAGAGGCGCATCACACCAAATACTGAAGACACACACAAATCACAGACAACCAGTGCTTCTGCTCAAATACATTAATAAATGTGTTTCCATCGGGTAGACCAGAGTCAGACCTCATTCTTACGGCAGGGGCAGCAGGGCACGCGCCACCTGTGCTGCACCACAGCCCTGCACAGCTTAGCAGCCACCACCTTACCTGCGTTTTTTTTTCCCTTATTAGTGAGGGCACATTTACCTATTTTCTTTTTTTACAACCAGTGTTCACACCGGGATAAGGCAGGAAACACTTCTTTAACCACTGTCCTACATTCAGCTTCTTCCTTTCTTCCTTTGAGGGCTCAGTCCCAGTCCGTAATAGACTCTCACTCAATTTTAAAGGAAACAATTCCAAAAAGGTCACAGTCCTCACGCATCTGTTGTCTTCTGGTACACACACTGAGTTTCTATGGCATTTAACCGGAACATAGTGCAGATACCCGAGTCATTACTTGGAGTTACATTAGAACAGCTACCGACGGTGCAAACAAAACAGACACCAATTTCACTGAATCCAATACTTTGCTCCACACTGCTTAAACTAAGCAGCCAAAAGACAGGAGAGAAATGAAGTACCTGGACTAAACAGGAAAAGTACCAAAAAGGTTAAAAAAAAGAAAAAGCAAAGCGAGAGAAGGCTGTAGCTTCTCAAACAGCCTAGCATTAAACAATGTTCTCCGACTTCTTTGCACTCAGGCCTTCAGGACCCTTATTTTCCTTTTTACAAATTTTTAAATTAAAAATACACCCTCTTTCAGAGCATGCTCCCACAATTGAAGCCAATGTATATGGCAAATAACATTTGTATGCGAGCAGTGAGACCTCAAAAGTGCCATTTGCCTTTTTTTTTTTTTTTAAATTTGACCGCCAACAGCATCAATATCATTGACATCTCATTTTATGTTTTCATGAGGTCAAGGGCAAATGAATCCACATGCAATCCAAAGACTGATGTTGCGCATGTAAATCAACTCATCTTATTAACAACACCCTCAAAACAATCCCCAAGGAATCATTTACGAAACCTTTTTCTATACAGTGAGAATTCGTCACACATTATTAAACATCATTAAAAACAGTCTCCTGTGATGTACGGAAAAACTTCTCAGCCAAAAGAAAAAAAATTCAGAAAAAAGGTACTTTTGTTATGCTTAGGAATATTAGCACATATTAAACATTGTGCAAAAGTAAAAGACACTTTATTTTAACACCGTATTTGATTTTACAATTTCAAGCACTTAAGATCAGAAAACCAAACTGAATTTTGCTTTCCTTAATACATCTATTTGTATTGTATTAATACATCAATACATTCCAGTCACCATGGAAGCCATTAACTCTTAAGAGAAACCAGTAAAGTCTTTTATTATCTAGTTACTGCTGATAGCCTTTTCAGCTGCCAATCCTTGTTTGGGTTTCGAGTAATCCCAAGGTCTCCTGTTCTCTGTATACCCGTAGAGCTTCCGCAGTGCCACGCGGGCAGCTTCTTCCTCTGCAGCAAGCAGCGTTTCACCAGGACCTTCGGCTATAATCTTCTTATCGCTTGGGGAAAAAAAAAATTAAAAACATTTTCATCATAAAATCCTGAGCACTACTGTGTATCACAAATAAGGGCTGCTGGATTTTTCTCTTCATTGTCTGTGAACACTGAAGGTAATGTCTATCTGCACACAAATGTAAACGTTTCCATTGGTCTTCCCTGCAAATGTAAGTGATTGTACATTCAACAAAGGAAACTCGGATCAGAAATGTGTCCAGTTCCTGGAAGAACACTACTCTCTTCATTTAGATTACTAACATATCACTGATTGCTTACAGTGTTCAATTTGTTAGCCCTGTTGAAAACATGCAAATTTGTTACTCTGATTAGCTTAAACAAAGAGGGTAAATGCTTCTGTCTTTTCTCCTCCCCTAGTAAGAAATCATTTTAAAACTTCTTCAAAAGGTTTCACAGAGAAGCTCTCCATGTTATGAAATATGTACTCAGCTCCGTTTAATCAACATTTATGGGCACTGAATAGGAACGGTTCATGAAGGGACACCAGCGATTCCAAAAGAAAAATAATCTAAGTTCCTCTCTTTTGTATAAGAAAATAAATATTAGAAGGCATATAAACTGAAGCATGAGAAATCAGAACAAGTTAAGGCAATCTTCCCACATGTTCATCTGCAGCTCGTTTAGCAAAGCAACAATGATGTCGGTTTTGGCAGAAGTAGATCCAGTTCTGCTCCAGAGGAGCAACGTCACCCCTGGGCAAGAGATCAGGCCAGGCACTGACCATGCCCCAGAGAAGCGCACCAGGGATGACTGGCACTTCCTAAGTCTTGTCTGGATACAGACACTTCTTTTTTCCTAGTTTACAGTGCCAGTGATTTGAAAACTAAAAAGCTTCTCTGGTATATAAGGTAAGTCTCTCTCCAGTCCCACCTCCCTTGATGTCTGTGTCTTTCCTAAGCCCTGGATACAGTTGTGGTCCCTCCAAAGTCATTCAGTTACGGTGTTCGCAAAGTTCTTATGTCAGGTTACCCAGAACAAACACCCAGACTCTTTCACGCGCCCGATTTAGACTTTGAAGCCCTTTAGTCAGAGGCTGTCTTTTTATGCATCATTACAGCAAGCTACTGCCAGTGCTTAAATGGCTGCTTTTATACGGAAGTCACAGTAAGGTTTCTTTTCTGTAATAACTTGACCAAAGAGCCCAAGTAGAAAAGTAAAAGACCATCTTCCTTCCTCCCCTCTCCCCCAGCTTAAATCCAATTCACTTTAAATTAATATTGTACTAACCAGTACAACCCAACGAAGTACAGTGGCAGAACTGTGCTGACTCCCAACTGCCTGGTAATTCTTGGTTCTGGAGGAGAGATGTTTCTCTTGGCCAGTTCTTCCACTAGTAAGCCCATAGGATTTACAATTTCCCACATCTCAAACAGGTCTTTTCCAATCAGTTGGGGAATAAAAAAATCCTAAACAAAAATATTTAGAAGTTGCAATTAATGGGAAAGGAAATGAAGGTTCTAGCTTCTGGTATCTGCTAATGAAAATACAAGATGAAGAGGCATTAATACAGTTGACCATAAATTGCTGAAATGAATGATGAAACCACCTCAGTGCTCCATCACAGCTAAGCACAGCTCACCAGCGCTGCTACGCTCGGCAGCTGCTTTAGCCACCGCCAGGATGTGTGCCTTGGGCAAAGTCACCTGCCCAGTGGCACAGAAGGAGCAGCACCAGCCTGAGAGAGGGGTTAGAGCAACGCTTACGCACTGCTCCGAGCACGAGGTGAGCAACTCAGTGCTGCTTCCATGCAAGAAGTTGTACCTCAGAAGGGTTCTGCAAACAGGCTGAAGGGAACGTGTAAACCCATGGGACTTTCACCTCCTCAGATCACTCTCTTGCCTGTTAACTGCTACTTGCTCTTACAGAGACCTCCAAATGGTCTTGTATCAGAAATAAGATTTTAACAAACATTTCTCCATTGTAGAACTAGAAATAAGTGAAAAGGACTGAAAGGACAGTAGCTGCTAAAACTACTATGTTACACTGCATTTTAATGGAGCGTTTTTGTATGAAACATCTTTAGGTGCTTGCACTCTTACATGCAAAACCTATGAACCCAGCCCCTGCTTTGCATAAAAGGGTTTTTTTAAATTAAAGATATATGTGACCTTACATGGACTAATTTCACTATTTGATAGTACAGTGCATGAAATATAACGCTTTCCCTTAGCAAGTGTCAGCAAATACTAAAATATCAGCATTATAAACCAGAAGTATATCATTTTATGTATGTGACCAGCCTGTGCTTCTTAAAGAAGGAAAAAAAAAAAAACCACCAACAAAAAATCCCACAACCCCAAAACCCACTGACCACCACTGCTGCCAACCAACAGATCTCATTGTTGAATTGGCTTGTTACAGGTATTGTCAAACTTTTGCCAATCTCCCTCGATATCCGGTCATCAAGGTACAAGACAGTTTTAAATTTTTTGACTTTTTTTTTTTTCCTGTAACTACCAAGACCCTTAGATGTTATTGTTGGAGGTACAAAAATACACGGTAAGTAATGACTTACCCTGACAAAGACCCCCGTTTTCTCAGGCCCGCTGCTCTCGAGCAAGGCTCCTATCACAGCAAAGAACGTCCTCTGCAGCACATCTGGTGGGACGGGAAACTCTTTGCAAAGCGTCAGGTCCTGTACAGACAGGTTTTGAGCCACATAAGAAACAAGTTCCCGACTGGTAAGAAAATCAACAAGTGCTCCTATCCCCTCTGCAGGCAGATCTGGGTAGGCACTTTCAAAACACTGCGTCAGATAAGAACGTGAAAAAGACATCCCTCGTTCAGCGAGTTTACAATTATCCTGTAAATTAAGAGCAACCGTTTCCTTGTCTACCCCAAGTTCTCGGCGTTTTGCCTCTTCGCTTTCAATATAACAAGAATTAACAAATGCAGTCTTGAGAAGATCCAAAGAAAAGTTTTCGTGCAGCCGGCGGCTAAAAGCTTGTATCTCCGCATGGTAATCCCAGTTGGGCTTCTCCGACCTACAGACACGGAAAAGAAAACGAATTCAGGAACAGAACGGGGCGCGTCGCAGGACAGTGCCAGCACTGTGCCTTTAGGCTGCCAGGAAGGCCATGAAAAACGGAATTCTCCTCGAAGCTGAGAACCGGCGCTCAAACGCGCTGCCGTCCGGCGGACGTTTCCCTCCCGTTCACGCCGTCGGTTCGAGCCCCGCCGTTCCCCCGCGGCAAGACGGGCCCCGCACCGGGGCTGGCCCGACCCGCGCCGCTGAGAAGGCTCTGCCCCAGCGCGCGGCGAGAAGGTGCTAAAGCGGCGGGATTTAACCCGTTCCTCAGCCCCTTGCACTACCCGAGGCCCGCCCACACCGTCCCCTCGTCCTCCCCACGCGCCGCCCGCCCTCTCCTCACGGCCGGGCCGGCCCTCACCGCCGCTGGGGGGGCGCCTCCAGCCGCTGCTGCTCCAGGTAGGCCCGCAGCCACCGCTTCTTGTCGCGGGGCGGCGCAGTGCTGAGCCCAGCCCCGCTCTGGGCCCGGGCCCCGGCCAGCAGCCGCCGCGACGCCCGCCACAGCAGCCGTGCGGCCATAACGGCGGGTGCAGGCGGAGGTACGACCCGTCCCCTGTCCCCTCTGGGAAACACGGCCCCTCCCCGCTAGTTCCGGGCGGAAGAGTTCCCGACCGGAAGTGTTCCCGGCCGGAGCGGAATCAGCGGGGCGGAAGCGCCCCTCGCGACTTCCGGTTCCGGCGTGCCGCACTGCGCGTCGGTCCGGTCAGCGCTCTGGTGCGGCCGTGGGGCGCGGTCCGCCCGCAGACAGACCGACCGACCGACCGACCTCCGGGCCGGCGACGGGAGCGGGAGAGC
>VUYV01000201.1:53838-66320 GCA_008711295.1 Anarhynchus alexandrinus | reverse complement strand
CGGGCCCCGCACCGGGGCTGGCCCGACCCGCGCCGCTGAGAAGGCTCTGCCCCAGCGCGCGGCGAGAAGGTGCTAAAGCGGCGGGATTTAACCCGTTCCTCAGCCCCTTGCACTACCCGAGGCCCGCCCACACCGTCCCCTCGTCCTCCCCACGCGCCGCCCGCCCTCTCCTCACGGCCGGGCCGGCCCTCACCGCCGCTGGGGGGGCGCCTCCAGCCGCTGCTGCTCCAGGTAGGCCCGCAGCCACCGCTTCTTGTCGCGGGGCGGCGCAGTGCTGAGCCCAGCCCCGCTCTGGGCCCGGGCCCCGGCCAGCAGCCGCCGCGACGCCCGCCACAGCAGCCGTGCGGCCATAACGGCGGGTGCAGGCGGAGGTACGACCCGTCCCCTGTCCCCTCTGGGAAACACGGCCCCTCCCCGCTAGTTCCGGGCGGAAGAGTTCCCGACCGGAAGTGTTCCCGGCCGGAGCGGAATCAGCGCGGCGGAAGCGCCCCTCGCGACTTCCGGTTCCGGCGTGCCGCACTGCGCGTCGGTCCGGTCAGCGCTCTGGTGCGGCCGTGGGGCGCGGTCCGCCCGCAGACAGACCGACCGACCGACCGACCTCCGGGCCGGCGACGGGAGCGGGGGAGCTGCAGCGCCGGGGCTCCGCGCCCCGGGTCGGGCCGCCGCGGGGTGGGAGTGGGGAGCGGCGGCGGGGCCGGGCTGCCGGCGGAGGGGCAGCCGCGAGCAACGCCGGGTTTTGCTGCGTGGGTTCGGCGCTCCTCCCCGTGGCGGCGAGTCGCAGGCAGCAGAGCCGCCACCCGCGTCCGGCGCCCCGCCAGGAGGAGGGGGAGAAGTGGTGGAAGTTGGAGCTACCGCGGTGGGACATTCATCCACACAGGGATCCACCCCCGGGGATCCACGCAGCGAAGGGAAACCAACAGATGTTTGTAAAATCTGCTCTTTCTCTGTTATAATTTACACTTGCAAGACAAAGTTATTCCCTTAAAAGAAGCTTTATTTTTTTTTTCTATTGCCCATACAACTCCGTAAAATCTGCAGCGGCTCTAACCCACATTTGCATTGTCAGAGTTCATACAGTACACCTTTAGCTTAAAGGCCATGGTATAACATTAACAAAAACGCAGGAAATGTGCAAAGGAGGCCCTTCCCCGTGTCTTGTCTTTCACTAAAAGACAAAGGCACATGGTCTCAATGTTCATGGTAAGAAAACACACACAGCGAATGCCCTAAATAGCCAATGGAGTCACGTACACACAGTGAACACAGCGTAAAAACAATATACGCAAAAGCCAAATCCAGACGAGCGCAGGGAAGTGGGGACAGCAGCCTATACAGCAGTGCAAAAGCCACATAACGCCGGGCACAATGCCCTGTGTAACTTGGTAGCCCATGAAATGTATGAGCGCAGCATTCCTTCAGCGGGCACTCACGGCATGGTAACGTGTCGAAATCCTCCGGGCTCCTCACGCTGATGGTCCCTCAACAACCCATCCTTACCCGGGCGCTGCTCCACCACCACCAGCTGCACAGGCGCTGGTGGGGGTCCCGCTGCACACAGGTAGCCATGGTCCTGCTCGGCGGCCTCTGCTGCTGCAGGGTGAGCTGAGGACATCGCTGAGGACATCACCGAGGACATCACCGACAGAGGCCCCACGTCCTTCTCTTCTGCAGCCGTTGGGTACCATTGTCTCTTCGCCAGTCTGTGTACTTCTAGAGCCCAGAAATGGTCCTGCACAGGGGTCTGGGTCGGGCTGTTCTAGCAAAGGTCCCCTTTGAAGCATTGTTTTGGTACCATTGCAGGTTCTCCCGCGCACTGACGCTGTGAGTTGTTTCATGCACCTGCAGGGAAGGGGTTGTGGCTGCTGCAGCGCTGCAGGTGACAGGAGTGGCAGCTGCAGCCACGCAGGGGCAGGAAGCCACTAACACGCAGAGAGGCTGAGGTCTTCCCAGCAGCACCGTGTGCGGCTCAGCACTCCCTCTGACAGTAACCACCAAAGACGTAGTAGATCATGAGACTCAACAGGGGATGTTTAAACTGCCCACGGTGCCCATCCCTGGGAACACTCAAGATCAGGTTGGACAGGGCTGTGAGTAATCTGATTTAGTTGAAGATGTCCCTGCTCATCACATGGGGGTTGGACTAGATGACCTTTAAAGGTCCCTTCCCCCCCAAACTATTCTATGATTCTGTGTGGGGAGACCAGGTTAGCTCCCCGTACCCGTGTACTCACCACACACCCCCAGAACAATCCCACAACGTGCCGGGGATGTGAACCTGTAGCAGGCTATCGGGTGCCCACCTGCTACTTTTCAGTTGTTCAGTCCATCACTGCTACTTACTTCAAACACTGATAGTTTAGATGAACCCTCAAATAAATTTTCTTAAAATAATATTAAACAATGGTTTGGGATTATTTTTTTGAGAGTTTTATTAAATATACTACATCAGTATCTTGTACTCCATAATCTTTTGATCACTCACAGACTGACTTGCTTAAAAATGTATTTTATAGAAAAACATCTGCAAAATAAAAGCTAAAAAAGATACGTATTACACACCTCTGGACAATCCGCATGTTAGCAAATAATACCTTTTATTTTTTGACCTGAACATGTGCTTAAACAAGGAACATACTCACAAAACAGGACACACTCCTTGAATATGGCACACCTCAAACTACTCAGACTAAAGGAAAACTAGTGCAATCATGTTTAATTGCATCTAACAACAGAACAATAAAAACTACTTTTTATTCCTTTGTTTTTATATTTTTTCCAAACCCATTCCATTTGTTCTCTTCCCACCACAACAAAACATCCAGTGGTTATTTCTGTAGGTCACCGTCCTTACATTGCATGAAGCAGACTTCATATTGGCTGATCCATATTTACATTGAAGCATGCACAGGAGGATACTGCAAGTATTTGCAATGCAAATCTATTAAATACGTTATAACTGAACAACAAGGTGTCCCTTTAACACTGCAATTCTATAGCCTTTATCTGTGGTGGAAGTTTCCAGTGTATGAATTATAAAACAGCGTACAATTCAGAAACAAAAACAAAGAATTTTGCAAATTGTTTGTATTTTCAACTATTAAATCTTTCCGAGAGCTGTGTCTAGCGCCGAAACCAAAGCCAGCTATTGAGTAGCCAGAAAGCTACAGTAATTGAATACATGATCATTTCCCTTTTAGCACGCTCTTTGTTTTCTTCTTCCAGAAGTTGTAGACGGCGATTAAGTTTGATTATCTAAAAATAAATAAAGGCTTTTAATACTTCATTAAAAGTTGCCAGACTTTCTAAAAGCTTCTAAATAGCCATGTAACATTAGTATCTCAGATAAATGGATTTTAAACACTTGATAATTTGACTTTCTATCTTCAATCGCTAGTGATCAGATCTTGCTGTCCCTAATAAGTAGGAACAGAAATGGAGTGGGACTCTCCAGATTCCCAGATCAATACGGGATACGCGAGGGCGCTCCAGCAGGGGTACAGAGAGGACCTCTCGTCATATCTGTTATGGATACCTTTGCACCCACACAGAAAAACTCTTCCCCCATTTTACTACTACATTTACCACTAATTTTTCTTAATATTATCAACTGCTATGCTTTACATACCTGTCTTCTTAAGGAAGCAGCATCTACAACTGTCATGTCATCTGGTGTTCCCTCAAGCGTCGTATCCAAGTTGGAGAGACCGTATCTATCAAATAAAGGAGATAGCTTAGCTGTCTCATCCATGCAAAGGTTAGCAAGTACCGTATTTTTATCAACATTCTAATAGATGTATTTTTGGTGGTTATGCTGAGAAGAGTTATAAAACTTCTGTTCCAAGCTTTTACAGAGTCGTCTATTTCCATAGGATCCTAACTGACTACAGCACAAACACATATGAAATGGGCAGGTGCTTGACTGAATCTGGGTTTATTGCCCTCCACATTTAAATATTTTTGAAGTTTCTCCACGCAGACCTCTTACTGTCATGGTCTCTCAAGAGACTGTTTCCAGTTATTTAACTGATTAATGAAACCTGAAAATTGCCTGAGCTAAAATGCCAAAGTTGCAAGAGACCTGGCAACAGATTAGAAATGACCAAATGAAGACCTGGAAAGAATTGGGTATCTTATGCTTGGTGTCTACTTAAATATCCCAAGTGGACATCACTGAGATTAGGATCTCAGTCATGTTAATCTCAGTATTTGAGGCAATAATAAAGAGTCGCTGCTAGCTGAACTTCACATGCACTAGAAGGTTTGTTCCCACAGGACGTCTCAGTTTTCTTAATGTGGCGATTCAGAGAAAACATTATTCAGGGCAACTTAATTAAATACGGCACATGTATTATCAGTTGGGAAGTTGCAGAAAGTCTACATAAAGTATGTGTTTTGATCATGCAAATGCTACCTCTTAACCAGATTCTTTCCCAACAACAGGTAAAAATAATTCCCAATGCTGCACCTACCACCGAGTTTCTCACTTCCTATCTTAAAACCTGAGTGTTCCGTGTCAGTTCCCTTTGACTTGCTTTCTCGTTNAGAGAAAACATTATTCAGGGCAACTTAATTAAATACGGCACATGTATTATCAGTTGGGAAGTTGCAGAAAGTCTACATAAAGTATGTGTTTTGATCATGCAAACGCTACCTCTTAACCAGATTCTTTCCCAACAACTAACAGGTAAAAATAGTTCCCAATGCTGCACCTACCGCTGAGTTTCTCACTTCCTATCTTAAAACCTGAGTGTTCCGTGTCAGTTCCCTTTGACTTGCTTTCTCGTTAGGACATACAAACAACGACTGCAAACGGCTTAGGAAATTGAACACAATAATGTCAAGGCTACCAAATTCACAACAAAATACACCTAAAAGAACGTTGAGCATGTAACGACAGTTAATGGTCAGCTTTGACTAAGGTGAATACCAGTAGAATTCCTGAAGCTTGCAGAACGCACTTAAGCGCAGATACTACTTCTGCACTGCGTGTTCTTTCACCACTTCCAGCAAACGTGTCTGGAACGCCCTCACCTCAGCCCCCACCAACAGAAAACTTGTGAAAAGTTTCCCCATACCATTGCTCGTTAATATGTTGCTTCTGAATAAGAATTGCTGTTTCTAGATGAGAGTTGCATTAGTCTGGACTTAGACAACAATTAGATCCTTGAGCAACACTGTATGAAAGATAAGAAGTTAATTATGTTTTGGTTTGTGGTTTTTTTTGGGTTAAGGAGCATACAGCAAGAGGGAAACCAGGCGAGATCAGGGTAACAACAGCTTTTAGCAAGGGAATAGTCACAGAAGCAGTTGTCTGCTAACAAGAGTCAGAGGTTTTAAAAACATAGTATTGGACGAAAAAAAGTTTTGGCAACTCCTTTTGTTAGTAAAAGATTTTCTCATTAAGGCTATTATTCATCTTTTATTCTAAGGAGACTTCAAATATTCACTTAGCTATAATTTATGCTATTTACTACTTGTAGTTCTTTTAGTTTGGGCAATATTCAAGAGACTGAAACTGTTGGGTTTGGTTTAGTTGGTGTTTTCTTATTTTTATTTCCTCAGTTCTGTGAAGCTCACATTGTGAACTCAGCAAAGTTTTTTTTTTAATATAAACCTAAGTTAATTATAAAACAATTCGAACATTTCTACTGTTAAAAAAAAAGCCTAAAGCTTTGCACACACAAAAAAAAAATCAATCAAGTTTTCCTTACTACTACAAGTTCTCTGAAAGCCAAAGAGATTTCTGAGAAGGATCTTTTTGTAGCCATTTTTATTTATAGTAGATGGTAAAAAAAAATCAGAAAATCCCCCCAGATTCACAGCACAGGTGTCCCTCACCATCTCTTGGGAAAAGCAGAGAAACTTATCATTTCGGTGAAATGGGCACACCTCCCTCTCAGGCCACATAAATTTAATATAAAGTCACAGTAAGTCACAGTATATCACCGCTGCTCTACCAACTTCCAAACCATTCCAGGTATTAAATCAAGAGGGGCTACCAGCAAGAAACTCCTTGAGATAGTCTCTTGGACTGTTACAAAAACTGAATCCCTGAGTTAGAGAAGAATCACCTGCTTGGATCCAGTGTCTACTTAAGCACAAATGTGATCTCCATTTTAATAAAAACATAGAAGCGTAGTGGGAAATGGGAACAACAGATGTGGAATGGACTTTTTTTTTTTTTTCCTTCATCCTGATCATGAGATTATGTGTCAGTTTTATATCCAGTTCCACTGAAACGATGTCAATCTGCCAAAATAATGGCAGTGAAAAGGCACCCAGCTACAACTAACAGTCACAGGCACGTTACTGAGCGCACCTGGAAAATATAGGGTGATGCAAGGCCACATTCTCTAGCCATAAAAATATGAAACTCACTACTAAATAGAAAATTCTTGAAGTACACTGCTAACGTAATTTAAGAGCCTCCTCTCACGTTACTTTGAGCCAGAATTCTGCAGCACATTGTATCTACCAAGACAAGCGAGGTCTTTGCAGGCGACTTGGATGGGTAAGGAATAATGGCTTGAAATATCTCAAGAGTTGAGAGGGAGGATAGAAATGAGCATTGTGTTTTAAAATAAGGACACTAGAAACAGGGAAACAGAAGTCTGAATTTTAGTATCTAAATTAGTGGATGATGACTAACAAAAAAAGTACTCTTTACCTGGTGTTGTCATGATGAGGGTTAGAGGAAGTGGTAGCAGCTGACCCACCACGTAACACTGGCCTACAGCAGGTTTTTGTAGATAGAAAGCACAAGACAGAAACAGGAAACGACAAACAGAGATAAGAGGTAAACCACACAGAACAAAGGAACATCAAAATACTTCCACTTATATTGTATAATGTTTCAATACAATAAAATATCTATTTATTTTCTGGTAAATTGCACTTTCGTATTTCTCTTATTCAAATTTAATCAACACTGAATGTTTATGCAGCTAAGACACATAGGCAAAGTTTTGATGATACAGCTTCATTTATGGAAGACAAAGTGTTGGAATAGAGATTTGGGCGGAGGTTATCAGCCTTATAAAGTAACCATGGGAAACTTAAGGTTAAAAAAAAAAATCCCTCTCACCCCAACAAAACCCCACCAACAACAATGGGAAAAAATTGTATCTACACATACTTATAAAAGCCTTTTTAATCATCTTCTCCGCCCTCTAGGAAAAGGGGACATTTGTCTTTTCTTTATTCATCTATGCTAACTGTAATTCAAAAAACCTGGGCTAGTAGCCTAAGGACCATATATAGCCCAAAGAGAGGTAGATCTCTCTGGGAAGAAGTGACTAAAAGCTTCAAGTAGATGGTATGAACATCCTTCTACGTGTTGCTCTTTCAATTTCTTTTCCTTTTCTTTCTAGGCAGAGAAGAAGAAAAGGTAGAGCTGATTAAGCTGCTGCAACTATATAATATACATTAACTTTGCAATAAGAAGTTACTGTGTCCCAATTTTCAGAAGACGTGAATACCAGCAGTACCTTTGACAAAGCCGGTACTATGTGTTTTCGGTGCCTCTGGTAACGAGGCATTAGTGTTCCACATCTGTGATGTGTAACAAACTGTTCAGGAGCCTGAAATCTTTTTTCAATTTCTTTCATTTTCCCAATGCCAACAGGAGGTACTTGTACCATGAGTTTAACCCGTGTATACTCCAGGCTATAAAATTAAGGACAAAGAGAATCTAAGTGTGGAGATCTTTCCAGCAGGTACGTGTAGGAGGCAGAGGCTTGGTGCTGAGGTGGGTGGGAGAGCACGGTGGCCTGGCCTGAAAACGAGCGAGAACCACGCAAAAATATCACAACCACTAGTTTCATTTAAAAGGATCAGAATTTAGGAGCCTTAGCAAACTCTGCTACCTGGTGCAATACTTACTGGGAGTAGGTCCTACTCTAATCAGCACCATAAGTGCACAGCAAAATGTTTTTCTGTCTAGCACATAAGATAAGCCAGCATGATGTGTTTTACCAGAGACCCCCATTCCCAATACCTACAATAAAAGAATATTCTCACCGAAATGCGTGAGGTCTTGCAGAAAGTTATCAAAAAATGTACTCCTATTTTTTTAATCGGAGAAATAATTCAGCTAGTCTAAAGTCTTGTCTGACAGAAGCTAGAACTAAATACTTTGAGAAAGCGTAAGAAACTCAGCAAACAGCAGCTATGGAACAGGTTGCAGAATTTCTCTGCAAACCTAAGTCACCTGTAATTAACGGGCAGGTACGTGAACGCCAGCTTGTCAGTATCCAGCAGGCATTTCCCACGCCATCTGACACAGGACAACATTTAGACTTCGTGTAATGAGAACGATAGGTCTCAAATGCTCTCTAAACTCTTGGCCTCTGCGGTATCTCATGGCAAACAAAGTTTTACAGCGGTTGTAGAACTAATCAATCCTAACTAATTCACACTACCCTTCCCAAGGAAAGCCACAGGCTTGGAGGTAGCTGACGGCTACGGCGAGGAACAAAACTAGAGCACTCTGGGATCTGTGCATATCAGGAACTCAATCTAAACTGAGGACAAATCTTTAATCCCACTTCCCAACACAATCGGGCTGTTGAGAAGCCGCACGTGATTTCTTCCTTTTCTTTGCAGTTCGCATTTTATTTCTTTATAGGTGGACCCAAAAGCATCACCAGAATATTCCCCTGCCTCTCCCACACTTTTTACTTGCTTGGTTTTATGTATCAACAAAAAAAATCATTACATAGATCACAGTGGCCTCATAACTGAGATCGCCTTACCACAAAATCAGCATCGTTTTTTGCCAAATACAGAATGCACAAGCTTAATAGCGTCAAGCAATTAAATACATGGTCGTCTTTGAAAAACTGAGTAAGAGTACATCAAAAATTTGAATCTTCTGGCTACTTCTGCCAATTCCCTCATAAACATTAACACATGATCAGAAGAAGCCATAACTCGGAGGCCATGTATACTCAACACTTAACTATTTCACTGCAAATACAGCAGCAGCCTGAAACATGAAGGGAATGCAGAGTAATACAATTTAATAACAGTGGGAAAACGGGCAGTAATTCACTGACCAAATGAATCTGGTCTGTCTTCCTCTGCTTAAAGCGGAGCATGCAGTGGAAATACCACAGGAACGATGCAATCGTAAACACGTGGTCTGGGAGGAAAACAGCAAGTGTGGACAATCGAGGTACCTGGGTGCAACTCCCATCGTTTCGGTGCATGCGCACAGGGGACCGAGGCCAGCACATTCTCTTTGTTCAGCAGAGGTAGCAGCTACGTTCACCTCTCACTGTACTTTAAAAGGCCTCTGGAAATCTCAGAAAGGCCGTAAGAATGGGCACCAGGACTTTACGGGTGTGTTCTGGATGTGAAGCGGGTAAGAAGCTCAGCTTCAAAAGTACAGAAAGGATTGGTGCGTTGAAGGATCAGTGACGGGATGAAACTATTCTCCTCGCTTGTTTTGGTGCTAGGATCGGTTACGTCAATAAAGCAGTAGGCTACTGTCCTTCCCACGCTCCTTCATATTTGCAGACCCATCTCATTTTCTTCTGAACTGTATTACCCCAATCCAAAGTCACATGTAGCCCTCTTCAATGGTCTTAACTCGTGTCCCATTTTATTTCTACCATGAAAAATATCATTAACTTGCTCAATATAAAAAAATGATCTCATAAAACCTCAGGATATGATTCTGTGGGTGAAGTTTAGTATTTAAGAAGGATAGTGGCTTCTTAGAAAGGTCTATCCTGAAGAAAGCAAACAGTAATAGATTTCCTTACTTTTTTCTCCTAAATAAAAAGGTACTGACCCAAGAGACAAAGAATAGTTCAGGTAAAGTACACATTTCAACACAACTCTATTCAGATATGAAATTGCCTCTTTTCCTGCATTTAAGACATCACTAAAATCTCAAATATAGGGGGTGTGGTTTGTTTGTGGTTTTTTTTGTTGCCTACAGCATAAAAAAAGATCAGTCTTTAAAGAGCACTAGGTATAGGCCCTACAGTCATTTGACAGAAATTGAAACAGAAGAATGGTTAGAACTGGAAAACAAAACTGACCTATTGTCCTTGTCCAAGCTGAAGGAAATGCAAGAGTAAACAGACAGTGTAAACAAGGATCATTAAATTGTTGCCCATTTAAATAACCTATTATGCGAGCAGTGCCAGCTAAACTAGGCAGAATTCGTTATCTGCAGCAGTACAATCAGCACCTACCATTAGCAGTTTTAGTAGATTGGAGAAAAAAAACAAAAAAACAAGCAAGCCATGAAACAAGTTAAAAATATTTCCAGTGAGTAACACATAGTCAGATCTTGTTCATTTTAAAAGATCTCTTCTAGTATTAAGCATAAAATGTTAAAATACATAAGGTTTTGAGAGAGAAAGCACATTACACAGAGCAAAAGAACAGAGTGCAGGTTTGGAGCAATTTAAAATGAACAATATTTGGCAACCATGCAAGTGGATCATCCAAATTTCACATTCCTACGCCACCTGTAGAGTAATGGTGGGTGAACACCCAACCCCAAATACACTTTCACCTTACTGAAAAGTTTGGGTTTTGGCACCTGTTTGTTCATTGGTGACTAGAAACAGGTTTCCCATTTCTTCTAGGAAGGTTAGTTGAACACCTCAAAAATTAATCCAAACCAGGAAGAGTAATGCAGCTTTTAAAGTGTTCAGAACCCTACAAATTTTCTGATAGTTGAAGTAAGTTGAAAGTGTATGTAGGCATCTGTGTATGTTTTGCAGAACCAAAACCACTGGCAAGAACATGCCGGATGGAAGCCAGGAATAAAACCTGTTAGCTTCACTGCAGACTGGGGAAAGGGCTAGAATTTCAGCCTATATTTTAACAAGGACTCTTGGCACAGTATCCATCCGTAAGTGCTATTAATCACAGACAGTAAAATTCCTCCTTATCTTGGTAGAAATAAAAAACCTTGTAATTCCATCTATTTTTTTTAATATTGACAAGGAAAAAAAAGGTATTGCTGTCCAACTGTTTACAGGCATCAACATTTTAACAGTTACAGCCTGAAATTTCAGAGTTAAGCATCGCAGAATTTCAAGGGGAACTATGCAGCTAATTTCTTGTTGGGTTTTTTTTTGTTTGTCTTTTTGTTTTGTTTTTTAAGTCCCAGGTTAAGAACATAAAGTCCAGCAAGACTGGAGTTCTACACAATTCAGGAATAATATGGGCATTTATATACTGTCAGGTCAGCAAACATGGTGAGCTACAGGAGGTGCCAGTCTGAAAAGTGACTGCAAACACACAGACATTTACAATAAGATTGGCTTGATAGTCACATTTTATTAGCAAAACAACTAGAAAGCAAATCATTTAACTTCACGCTACAAAATATTAAGAGTGCTGCTGGGATATGAGCAACCAGAGGCAGATGACAAATTTCAAAGAACTTCCTCCTGCAGGCCACACTGAAGGGCTGCAGGAGGAATGAGCAGTTCCTCCCAACTGCCTTGCCAATCATCTCCTCTAATTCGACCTCTTGGCAAGCCCTAGAGGTCTTGGCTAGCCCTACACTAGAGATGAACTGCGTGCAACTTTCTCCTGAACCTCTGTGCTAGCGTACTGTTGACATGAAAATTGCCTTTCCTAAATTAACCTTGCCATTATTAGCATTTATAAATGTTTCTGTAGCATTAAATGTGCTGTTCTTGTAATGCTTAGAAGTGCCAAATCTAAACAGTCCACTGAAGAAAACAGAAATCATAGAACCATTTAGGCTGGAAAAGACCCTTAAGATCATCAAGTCCAACTGTAAACCTAACATTGCCAAGTCCACCACTAAACCACATCCCTAAGCACAATGCCTACATGTCTTTCAAATACCTCCAGGGATGATGACTGATTGTCATGAGGCTTGTATTGGCTCGTTACCTCTCAAAGTATCAGCTTATCCATACAAACAGAGACAGCATTAATGAGAGGAGCAGACAGCTTCTCAGTATACATTGCCTTGCTCTCAGCATCCAGTGAAGTGGTTACCATAACTATTCTCAATAGAAACAGAAAAAGACTAAAGTCTTGACATATCATCAAAAGCGGTGTCTGCAATGCCTTGCATAATATTCTACCCTCTTCCTGCACATTTGTTTTAAGGCTTTATGACCACATCAACCCAATCTTATTGATTTGCACCACTGCTCACCAACAGAAAAGCAGAAGACAAGGCTAACAAATTTGCAGGCTCAGGGTCAAGTATTAATTGCAGAAAACACTGACAATCTGGGAACAGCAAAATCCCTTGCAGTCACAGACTAACACTTCCTATTTTGACTTTTATTTGGAAGGAAACCAAAACAATGCTATATTTGACTGAAACAGAAGCATTTTGAAATGTGAATTTTGGACAATTAAATTGCTTGTGAATAGTGAAAGCAAAGGAAAGCAAAAGCAAACACTTTCATCTCATTATTTTGTAAACAGAAACCAAACTCCACTAAAAAGGAGAAAAGAAAAAAAAAAAA
>VUYV01000201.1:37541-52751 GCA_008711295.1 Anarhynchus alexandrinus | reverse complement strand
AGAAGTGCCAAATCTAAACAGTCCACTGAAGAAAACGGAAATCATAGAACCATTTAGGCTGGAAAAGACCCTTAAGATCATCAGGTCCAACTGTAAACCTAACATTGCCAAGTCCACCACTAAACCACATCCCTAAGCACAATGCCTACATGTCTTTCAAATACCTCCAGGGATGATGACTGATTGTCATGAGGCTTGTATTGGCTCGTTACCTCTCAAAGTATCAGCTTATCCATACAAACAGAGACAGCATTAATGAGAGGAGCAGACAGCTTCTCAGTATACATTGCCTTGCTCTCAGCATCCAGTGAAGTGGTTACCATAACTATTCTCAATAGAAACAGAAAAAGACTAAAGTCTTGACATATCATCAAAAGCGGTGTCTGCAATGCCTTGCATAATATTCTACCCTCTTCCTGCACATTTGTTTTAAGGCTTTATGACCACATCAACCCAATCTTATTGATTTGCACCACTGCTCACCAACAGAAAAGCAGAAGACAAGGCTAACAAATTTGCAGGCTCAGGGTCAAGTATTAATTGCAGAAAACACTGACAATCTGGGAACAGCAAAATCCCTTGCAGTCACAGACTAACACTTCCTATTTTGACTTTTATTTGGAAGGAAACCAAAACAATGCTATATTTGACTGAAACAGAAGCATTTTGAAATGTGAATTTTGGACAATTAAATTGCTTGTGAATAGTGAAAGCAAAGGAAAGCAAAAGCAAACACTTTCATCTCATTATTTTGTAAACAGAAACCAAACTCCACTAAAAAGGAGAAAAGAAAAAAAAAAAAGCAGCAAAAGCTGGCAGAATCAGTGACAACCAATCACCTGCGGTTTTCATCCAGCACATCCAAGACCTGCTGGTAAGCCCTACGAGTGGAAGACTGGATAAACGACAAAATGCCACGAGCAGAGTAAAGATTAGTTCCGTCTTCAGGTAACATATTGGGAGGACAGACACGAGCCTGTTGCAGTGATGGTGTCACACTGTTCGTACAAGCATAGTAAACGAAGAGAGAAATACTATAGTCAGATTTTAAATTAAAAAAAGCTTTTCAGATAGACCCCATTCCAAAATGCTTATTGCTTGCTTTTGGTTTACCCTTCTCCCACCACTATAAAGTAACACTCCCAAATTCTAGTAGTGTAGGGGGATCACGAGCTACATTTATATATGTTCTTCAGAAACAAAACCAAGTAATAATCCAAGAACACCATTTTGATCTGTTATACAAATTAGTTTTAGAAAGTTCTTGCCCAGCTACATCTGTACCTGTTGAAGTCAGCATTCAAGTCCTCACTGACATCAATGAGAAAAGCGTTTTTACAAGCATTGGCATTTAAAAAAAATCCTACCCATAATCTCTTTCAAAACACAAGCCTTTTTCAACAAGGAGAATCTCACACAGAGCCTCTTCAACAAAAATTTTTCTTCAAGCTGTGACTAAAGATTAAGATAGTATTTTGATTTGCACGTGAGAAAAGTTTCAAGGCAACTGCAAGAAATTTTAAAAAAAGCACAGAATTCATATCCCAATGACAACAAATTACATGATTTGAGTTTTTGACTACGATAAAAAGTAATATTTAAAATACACAGGATTTAAATTCAAACATGACTATTTGGATTATACAAACCTCATCTCTATCAGTCAGAAATTAGTTTTGATAAACTGCCTTTGATTTGCTCGTGCTTCTTTACATTCAATGTAACTTTATATACATTGTCCTTCACACAGCAATATATCTTTAATTTTTTTTTTCAATCAGGAAATTGTAATTAAAGGTGAGAAGCTTTTTTAATAGGAAGTAATTAGTGTTAACTTAATTGTAAATATTAACACAAATGCAAAACAAAGTGTGAGTCACAGTACCCTTTAAATCTTGGGATAGTTTTTATTCCAAGATTAGCATCCATAATTCAACACATTTCCTTTGATCTTGCCATTTGCGCTTTGCTTCAACAGTTTCTGGAGTTAGAATGCCAATCTTCCAATGCTTGGCATTTTTAAGAAATTAAGCAAAGCATTAGTGGCTGAGTGCTTGGAAGATGGTTTGATATTTGGATAATCTCTAGGTGGGTCATAATTCTATGGATACTCTTATTTTGAATAGAGTCGCTCTGCAACTGGCTGGCACCAACACCACAAAACTGAGCAAGAAAGAAAATTAAATGGAAGAGACAGATCCAAAGCATGTTACACAGATGTCACTTCACCCACAGAAAAGTTCAGCCATCCTGTGCTTCAAGTGACATGCAAAGACAGCAGTGGCTGGTGCCTGACTGATACTGGTCATTATTTATTACCTGAACTGCAAATACCTGTAGCTGTAGAGCACATTTGGACAAGAGAAAGTAAAAAGGAGAAGGAGAAATCAATAAACATCTATTTAAATTTCTTTACAGCTTTTATCATTCTCCAAGACCTATAGGATCCATCTTTCTTTTATATTTATGATGACTTCTACTTTGCAATCAATGGTAGTGGTCACATCCACACATTTTACTCTTGAATTGCATTGGAAATGCCAATATTCACTAGAAAAATATCAAGAAGCAGGGGCAAGTATGGAAATCCTGCCACTAAAGTGAATTTATGAGAATTTCTACTCCCTTGTGGATTTGCTGGCTTGAGGGAAATGAGGGAAGAGCTGACAGTTCGAACTCATTGTATGTTTTATATTAAAAGTAATTTTTCCTGTTCATCACTTCAGAGATTTACAGAATAGTCTGAAAGACAGCTTAAAAAAAAAGGTAACAAACAGTATTTAGACCTATTGCACACTAGAAGATATTGTGGAATTCCTGTTGTCCAGAATGATATTACTGTAAATACCACAGTAATGTTATTTGAATACAAAGTCTTCTGTAGATACTGAAAAAACAAACAAACCCAAAAACTATTTAACTAAAACTGCACAAAATTCTCTAGAAGAAAGTTACATGTACTGATAAAATGGAAAGTGTATATAATAAGGAAAAATCAAGGCTGACTTCAGCAATAAATAATTCCTAACCCCATGGTCTCGTCCCTGGACTACTTTATGCTCATTGTTTTATAGGTGGCTTGGAAGCGAAGACAGTTTCAAGAGATTACTTCATTCATTTTAAGATACTATTTAATTCTTACTTAAGAGAAGATTTAGTTTCTTAAATGATTTAATTATTTAAGAGATTATTTAAATCTATTTGCTCCCAGATATGAGCTAAACTGTGCCACTACATGAAATTACTCAATTTTTCTCCATAAAGGCTATTGCTAATTTTAATGTCCTTCTGGAGTGCATAGTCTGAGACAGACCTCTCCCTTTCTGTCTGAAATCAAGACTAATTCTATGAAGGGCTCAGGTGTCAGGATTAAGGAACACAGGGCAGGATGGGACGGGGGGAAAACAAAGTCCCCCCCAAATAAAAAGCCAAATTTTTCTTCTATCCTTCTTTTTCAGGATTCAAAATTTATTGCCCTGTAAACATGTGGTAGTCCTTTGGACTATGTCAGAGACCATGGAGAAGAAATATTACAAAGCAAATACCTGATATATAAATCAACCAAGATGACATAAGAAAAAAAAAATCTCTAACATCAGGATAATTCTCTAACATTGAGTATGACTACTTATCATTAGACATTGTGGCCATCACCCTTCTCTCCTCCATTTGTAGTTAAATAGTCTTAGTCCTAGATATAGTTTTGTTTTTTTATAGTTTTAGTTTTNATAGTCTTAGTCCTAGATATAGTTTTGTTTCAAATTTCTGAAAAAAAAATTGTATATACAGCTCCAGCCACTTATTATAGCGCTCCCTGGTTACAAACACTGGACAATTCCAGAGTTTGGAACCAAAACAAACAACATGGAATTACAGAAATTACTGTGGAAGAGCACTGTAACATTCTACTATATGCAGAGTTTTTAGCTTAGCAGTACTCTCTCCTAAACATCTGTGTTGTACACAGGGTTCACTTCAGATATTTCTCTGACTTAACAGTTCTGAAGTATCAAATGAGAGGTAAACAGTTTTAACTAGTCAAGGTTACTTTAAATTCAACCACATAGACAGACTGTATTCTCATTAAAGACATGCACACCATTACCTCTTCCCCCACAACTTGCATGAAGAACAGAATTTCTCAAACTGTGAAACTGAACCCTCTAGAGAGATGTGCTTTTCCAAGGGAAAGGCTGGAGCAGGAAAAAAAAATTAAACGCTGTCCCCTTTTCCACGCACTCTCGGTGGTTTGTTGACTTCTGATGCAGAAGTGGAATCCTTGTATTCAACATTGGCTGGCAATGGCCAAAAAGCTTTGTTTCTCCAGCCATTCAAAAACAGCCAAAGAACAAAGAATCAAACAAACTAAAGCTATTTTTCAAATACAATTTTTCTTTACAAATCGGTTTTTAGCTGAAGCTGTCCCTTTCCTTTTGTGGCCAGGTATTTTTCCTTATGTTTTTTACACAGGGAAACGATTTGGCAAAGTTTGAGAAACCCTGAAGCAAAATTAGAAACCACACATTCAGTGCAGCAAAGGCTGTTTCAAATTTTATATTCTAAACTACAGATACTTAGCCAGAAAATTAGTATTGCAGAGAGTTACATAATTAAACACACTCTTGATTTCCATATACCAGGTAACATTTAGGCTTACGTGCAATCCTTAGTCGAAAGAGGTGACTGGAACCGTGGCATTTTATTTCTTGGGACAGTATCTGATCTGTGCCACCTTGAATAATAATTGTAATCTCTTAAGTAAGCATCCTTGTAAGTAGAGGGATTGTAATTTAGAGAGCTGTCAATACTGCTATGCAGATAGATAGTTATTGTACAAGCCTACTTGTTAGTCTCAGGTTTTTTAAAAACATTTGAGAATTACTGCCTTTAGTGAAGCCCAACTCCCGAAAAATTCTCAGAACTGTCTCTGCATGCATCTGGATGACAAGAAGATAAAAACAAACAACTATTTGTACCGTGTAGAGAACACTGTGATAGGGAGCCCAGCCAATTCTTTTGCTTCAATCTGATAATCTACTCCAGAATGTTTAATTTGGTCACTTTGTAGGTCAAGCACGGGAATTTTGCGCAGTACATCTGAAGATTTTGTCCAAGGAGGACAGCAGTGTTCCAGATTAAAACATAAGTATTATAGTCCTATTTACAAAACAAAGGTTTTAAAAGGCAGTGCTCCATATGCCTTTTCAATGGGGTCCTCATCACAGCATCTGAGCAGACTATTATGTCTATTCAGAAGCTGAATCAAGGAGGTAAGAGAAACAAGCATTTAAAAAAAAAAAGTATTTTTTGGATGGGAATTAAATATTTGAAGTACAATGTGAGCACTCTCTCCTATTTGAGGATGTGAACCAGACTCACACAAGCACAGGAATATAAGGCTGATCTTTGTCAAATTAGAGTACCATAGTACTTGTTACTGAAGAAGTAAACTACTTAGACATGATATGAACTTAAAAGTCAAGCCAGTTTTGATGAAGCAGCAATGTATCATTACAGTAATTAGAACAAAGATTATCTCTTTCAGCCAACAACACTAGAAATAAGAACTTTAGGAGCAGCTGGTTTCTTATATTTTTGTACCACTGGAAAAAAAATTCTATTTCTAGATGGTAAAGAAATTTCAGTGTAATATAAATGAGGTAATGTGTACAACTACGTTTTTTCATGTAGTGCAAAGAATCCATTTGTGGTATAATTTATCTACTTAAATGGTCTAATTTATCAACAAGGAAACTAAAGTTAGAAGTCACGCATCACATTTACCGTGAACCTCTAACAGAGACAGTAGTTTATGAGCTAGCTGATACCCAGTACCATCTGAGGTAGCACAATTTCCATCAAGTCGGTTTGTTTGCTTGTACTGCGTATTTTGAGCTATACAGTAGCACTTCCACATGAGCAGCTACCACAGTGAAAACAGAACGTCACCTTATCAATTTGCTTTGTAGAATCACTACTTCTGGTTTTATTTACATGAAACTTGCAAATATTTTTGCAGTTTACCTGTGGGCCTAAATTGTGAGGAAACAAGAGCCAAAAGATACCTTTTTCGCCAAGTACAAAAGACTTGGCTTTCCTGCATTCGTGTGAGCCATGCAAGCTCCACCTTGAACATAGTGTTTTCGTAACCTGAATTCACAGAACGTTCTCCTGAGAGTTAGCCAGGTACATAGTCACATTCTCCACTTGGAGATTGACAAAGCCTGGATGAGGGAGAAATGCCAGACATGGCATCACCAGGAATGCCACCGCGTGTTCAAAGTGATTTCTCTTTTTGGATGACACTGAGTCAGAAGAAGCAACGATGACAGAAAAAGCAGCAATTTCTAGGAACCTCAATGATTTCAAGCAGATAATCTACACATTAGGCACAGCATAACTTCTGTCATAAGAAAACAAGTACTTGAGAGGACAAGAGACAAATGAAGTTCTACTAAAATACGTTATCTGCAAGTCAGCAAGTGTGGAATGCTGCAGTGAAGAAAGAGAGCTTCTTCCACATGGGCAGCAGAGAGTACAGACACAGCAAGTTCAATGTTAGCTAGCTGTTATTTTCCATACAAACAAAAGAGAAGACATCCTGGATCAATCTAAAGTTTGTATCATTTTCCTAAAAGACACTCATAATGGAAACTGCTTAGCATCAGAAGTTTGATTTATTTGGCAGACATTATGCCGGCAATAGCATGGGCAGCAAGAGAGGAAAACTAATCTCCAGATGTGTCATAATTTCCTGGCATTTGTAAACGATAAATTGAGTCACACAAGCTACCAGTTATATGTTCATTTATCATATTCCTTTTCTAGTTTACAGGATTCCAAGTTTGTATTGTATTGCTAAGCCTCTGAAGGACTGCTAGTAGATTAATAAACTGTGACAGCAAATAATATTCAGACCCTTTTAAACCAGTAGTTGTATATATAGCTACCAAGCAACCACAAACCACACAGGTGAGTTTTACAGATTTATGATTTTTGGATTCAAGAAGTCCAAACATATGTGAGAAGTCTGACAGCAATTGGATACATCCAGTCAGAGCTGATCTTGCCAGTTTCTTGGATGGATGGCTGGGCAGACACAGCCTGTGTTCGGAAGACTAAACTAACCTGGGGAGCATGGATAAAGCGATTTCAAGAAATCGCAAGAATTCATATACCAACTGGTTTTCCTTTAAGTCCAAAGACTGGCAAAGCAGAGCTGGTAACATCAAAGGGGTAAACTTTTTCACAAGCAGCTTCCATCACATGAAGACCATCTATTCAGATAGGCAAGTGAAGGCCATTTCTGCAGTGAAATTCTACTATGGCTGGTCAAACAGGACATAAGTGGATGACCAATACCACAGGGGACCTGGGCGCTTAGTAGGCTGCTAGAACATCTGGAGACCGAGCTGACTGGGAGTTTATGGATGCGACTGGTTTTGCCAGCTCAGTGAATATCCATGACTCAGCAGACTTGAGTACCTAGACATGCCCAATCTGTAACTTGTATGAACCAAAAGCCTGATTAAGTAAGAAGATGAAGATACGCAACAATATTTCCATGAAGATCTGGAGGAAGAGAAGGAGAATCATAACATGTCTGGAACATGCATCAGAGTACTTTTCACCAGTTCTAGACTAACTAACAGGTAGACAGATACGCAGTACATATAGTACCTCCTATTGCCCCTGCTGTAAATAGAAGACGACAGACATTTCTAGGACGTAATTCACTTGATCTGTTTTAGACTAAAAATAGGTAGACCCTAAGTAGGTCATGCACTTATTTCCCTCTAGTTACAGAATACTAAGTTTATGGTGATTTAGCAACAGTGTTATACAGTCTCCCTTGGGACAGATGAATTCCATCTTCTAGGTCTTCTTTCAACGAGGGAAAGTATTCTTTATGGTAGCTGTATTAGGAATCTTTTATATATGAGTTTTAAGTGTTACAATGCAAAACCAGTTATTGCCAGGTGTAAAGATGCTGTTACTCAGAATAAACTGTGATTAATCAAAGACTATCATACCTAACAGAAATATACAGACCTGTGTGTTTTTAGAAAGCACCATAAGAATTGCTACCTCAGATGGTATCAATAGATGTAGTTTCCAATTCTAAATGCTACTTGCCATTTTGGTCTCAAAAAATTGAGATATATAATCACAGATTCCAATACATTAAGTACATTGACACCAAAGAAAAATTACTTATACTACTATTTATGAGAAATACACATATTCCTTTTTCTATGAATGAAAACCATTACATAGTATCAACAGTGAGAGAACCAGGAAGATTTTCATGCACAAAACTCAATTTCCTGAAAATTCAAGGGGGAAAAAAAGAATTATACCAGCTCAGAAACTGAAAAATCTTCTGAAGTAACATCTTACAATAACTGGTGAAACCAACTGTGAGTCCACAAACACTCCCACCCATCCACTGCAAGAAAATACTTGATAAATGAGTCACCTTACTAAAGAAAAAGCACAAAATTAAGAAAAATGGTGGCCTTATAATATTTAAAATTAGGTACTTGCTGCAAGATATTAAATGTTAATTGGAAAAAAAAATAACAAGGAGATAAGGAACAAGGGAAATATGTAGCCAAGCTGTAGTTGTGTCCCTGCACCCTGTTGCTCTACTCACATGGAATCATTTCGGGCCAGTTGGCCATTCTGTCGAGTGGCATTTTCGCTCATGGAACGTTCTCTCTTCAGTCTTCCCACTGAGCGGACCTGTGTAAAAGTGGAGAAGGGGGGAGATAAGAGACAGGGAATTCCAGGAGACACTTAATAACTTGCACTGGAGATTTCTAAGTTAGATCTGCCCTCAGATACAAAGGCACATTTTCAGGGGTTTCACAGGGATTAGGAGGAAGACAACTGACGACAGGATCTGATGCCAAAAGTATGAACAAACAGAATTTTGAGTATGTAAGAAAGCAACACTATGTTTAACATTACTCCCTATCACCAGAGATAAATATATTTCTATTATATTTTATAAGTCTATAAGAATATGCAGCTTCATAAATATTTTTCTTTTTTTTCAGATGTCAATTACACATCATCCACCTGGATGACAATGTTATACCATTCTTTGAAGTTGATTTTCAGAGTTTTGTTAGAACTCACTAACTCTATGTGGTGTTATATCATCTGGCCACAAATTCTAAAGGTTAAGTATACACATTAAAAGAATCTTAGTTTGTTTTCTGATAACCTGCAAATTAAAAAAGTCTTGCGGCTTTCTCTTCACATGATTAGAATTTCTACAGTGCTAATAAAAATGTTTTTATATTTTTCCAACTTATGTTAGCACCAAGTACACCTGCACCGCAGTAGAGAAATCGTCGGTCATTTCACTTTCTTTGGTAGAATGCTTCTCAACTAAGGAAAAAGCAAAATAAGTACTAGCCTCTTCATTTTGAGGTGTCTGCTGTGGAGGTTTTTCTAGGTCCAAAAAATCTAGCGGTCGATCACTAAGAGAAATAACACGGGGAGGAGTTTTCAATGCCAGTGGTTTGAATGGCGTAGACTGAAGAAGGTCAAGGTCTGGTGGTCTGGAAAATGGAATGTCTTCACTATTACCTGCAAGAACATCAGTTGTCAACAGAAAGCAAGCTGTTCTGAGGCCTGAGGGCTAATGCTAAAGTTCAAAAAGACATCACATCAGTTACTTCCCCCGGCTATGCCAAATAATTCAGTATACTTTTCTTTAACAGGGTTTGTATGTTAAAAACTATGGTAAAAACTCTAATGAAGACGACATTAATTGGCACTTATTTGACCAGTTCCTCAGAGAACAATGATCCTGAGTAATCCACAGCAACATCAACTGTTATTGCACTTTTAATCTCAAAACATGGTCCTATTAAAGGTGTATTTGTTTAGAAATATGCTGACTGGAGATGTGAAGGATAAAATATATGCATGTCACACATTTTGCAAATTATAAGGCCTTCAGCAGTTCCAGGTCCGTTACTGTAAAGGCCATGACCATAAATACTAAAGAAGTATTGACAGAGCCCACCCAATAATATCTTTAACATAATTAGCATTCTGATTATAATCAAACACATTTTGCATGGCTAATATATAGTGCAACCCCAAAACTTGTTATAGTTACTTTAGCTTATAGTTAATTAAGAAAAATGAGGTGTAAATCAATAAACATTAACATTTTTTTCCTCCAGAAATGGTTTTGTAAGATGAAAAGTTAGCAATTAAACTTTCTGTTCATAATTCGTTAACTGTCTTGACTACAAGCTATACCACAGCTATTCATGAAACACTTTCAGAGTTTAAGAAACTTCCTAAGTCAAAGTTGATAAGCAATATTTGTTTGAAAACCAGAAAGCATTTTACAGATTTTTCTTTAAAAAAATAAATCAATATATATTTTTGTCCATCCAGCAATTTGGAGAACTAATTTAAGTTTTCGCCTATTTTAATTTTATTGAGATGCAGACCTACCTGCTACTACAATCCGCTCTGGAACCTGCATAGTCACACTGGCGTTTGGAAATCCTTCTTGGATGCCCTTCTCAAGGTCAGCATTTTGAGGCGCTACTTTGAGTTTTTCTGGGACCCTCATACGCTGACTGATTCCTTCAGTGTATTCCATTTCATACTGAAGGCGATTAATTTCTGCCATCTCGGCAGCTGGAGATGGGAACGCAGCCCCGCTCATTCTGGCAAAAGAAAACCAAAAGCTATAATAGCAATATAGGGAACCAGCAGGAATTGCATAAAGGGAACTCTTTGTTGTCATTACTAGGCAAGTGGTAGATGATCCTAACTTAACAGACTTATTTAGAGAAAAAAATAATATGATAAAATTCATAGGAAATGTAGTCACAAGGAACTGAGATTTTGGGCAATGACAGAAGACCAAAGTGACGCTGTAGGCAACACTCAAAGGGGCACTGAGGGTTCTCAGTTTGAGCTGTGACAAAAAAAACCTCAGAAATTCTGCATGCAATGTACTTACTATTCCTGCACTAGTTGGCAAAAAAGGAAAAACAAAAAAAAACCCAACAAACCGAAAAGAATTGGCAGGATTGGTAGGAAATCTATTCAGGCTTGGTAAGAAATCTGAAATACTGATCTGTATTTACACAGATCCAGTGTACTGGTATTTGAGGAAATGGATGAAGTCTTACAAAACTCGAGGTTGAGGTAGGGGAAAAAAAGAAAGGGCTCAGGCTGGGCAGCAGCCTTCTGCTTGCTGTCAGTCGCCCGGATCTCACTCCATCTTACAAGACCAAAGTTCCTTATCAACAGCCTGTCAAATCAGGTTGAAAACCCAGCATATTCCTAACCCATTCCCAATCACAAGCAATTCTGTAAACTTCTCTCTTCTGAATTTTTCTGTAAATGAAAATCATACTTTTGCAGAACAGATACAAGATGGGCAGAGAGAGAACAAGACTTTATTTAAACTTAAAAGTACTTCATAGATACAACTTCCTAGAAAAGGAGGGGAATTTCATAGGAAGCAATGGGGGAATTTCCTAGAAACTGGGCCTTAAGAAACTTACTAATATGACAATTGCTGGGAGCCGTATTGAAGACAAACCCAAGATAACTGGGTTTTTTTGAGGTTAGGTTTAAGGTTGAGAGAAAAAGAAATCCTAGAGCTGCACTTGGAGGTAGGCTGGAAAGGGAACTCAGATGGCTGAGAGAAGTGGTTCACCCCGGCAGTGGCTCGTGGACCTTGTTGATGGCTCGGACTGAGACTATGGTTGTGGGCTCGGGTAAGAGAGAGATCTTGGAGCTGCAGTTAGAGCGGGGCTGGAAAGCAGCTCCCACAGGAAACTGAGAGCTGCAAAGAACACTCAGTTGTGAGAAACTTTTCAGCCAGGCAAAGGCTGCGGGGGGACTCGTCAGCAGCTCAGACTGAGATAATGGTTATTTTCAGGGTTAGGATTGAGAGAAATATGTATTTCTTTACATATACGTACACGCACAATATGTACATATAGTTATCCTGGCAAATGTGCCTATGGGAAGCATAGCTTACTCTAGCAAGAAACCTTTTAGTGGTATTGCTTGAAACAGTTCCCTAAATGAAGTAATCTATTCTGGCAAAAAGGCGGGTTTTGCCACTATAATTGCAACTACATTCTTTTACTATTTTTGGCAGCGAGGCTATCTCTGTTGCTGCCCGTGTGCTTTCATAAGCTGAACACGCAGAACTTTGCGAACAAAACGCCTCAGTGCAGACCATCTACGTAGCAGGTGAGACAGACCACAAGCCCTTCCCCCCACCATCACCCAGAAGCAATACTTTCCATATTTATCAACAAAACCTCAAACAAATAGTAACCTTCAGACACCAGAAAGAAACACACAGAAGGATTGGGATTGCGTAACGCTGCATTAAATGTGCACATTTAGTATATTCAAGATGTGATCCACTTGGCAATCCAGCCTGGGATCCTCTGCGTCCTTATCAGGACTTCCTATCACCATGGATCAAATGGAAGAATCTCATTAATCTCAAAGTCTCACTGCAGCCCAGTAGGAGAACTGGGGGTCAGGGAGAAGTAAGAAGGCAAGAAGGTCACTGTTCTATGTAAACTTAAAAAAAAAAAAGTTATAAAGGAAATACCTGAAGTGATGCAGATTTAATCTATCTCTATTAATTCTTACTGTTTGTAGGTATCAAGTCAAAGGAACTGGAACAACCTATTTAATTCAAAATCATAGAATCATAGAATGGTTTAGGTTGGAAAGGACCTTGAAGATCATTGAGTTCCAACCCCCCTGCCATAGGCAGGGACACCTCCCACCAGACCAGGTTGCCCAAGGCCACGTCCAGCCTGGCCTTGAACACCTCCAGGGATGGGGACTCAACAACCTCTCTGGGCAACCTGTTCCAGTGCCTCACTACCCTCAAAGTGAAAAACTTCTTCCTAATGTTCAATCTAAACCTGCCCTCTTCCAGTTTGAAGCCATTCCCCCTTGTCCTGTCACTACATGCCCTAATAAACACATTACAGGAGTTCAAGAGGTGCTTAAGCAGCTCTGTCACTTCAAAATTCTTAAGATTTCACTTTGGGGTTTTTTTGTACCTGCCCTTTGGTCTCGCAAGCTAGATTTGTCCCTCTTGCAAGACACTGGCTGGATCAGCCAGCGACATGAACAGAGTACACAGTCTTCTGACACTTCCACTTTCCAAAACGTGCTTTTCATTTCAAAACATGGTCTATGATTGGTAAAGCATTTCCAAATCGATAGAAGTAAAAATCATAATGTCAATAAAGAGGCCAAACTTTAAGAAGAACTCGAAGTACCCAGAACATCTACTGGCAGCAGCTTAAAGAACAGTTACTGCTCACAAGACTTGACAAAAGGTGTTTCACTGCTTGTTCACGTTCTCTTTTTGAAATACCTGTACAGCTCTAATTTTCACAATCAAGTACCGCTACACTGCAGAAGTGTTTACACCCCAGCTTCCCTAAAGTTTGGCATTGCTTTTGTACAGAAGTCTGCACGACAACTGTTTTCCAGCTGTAAGGTAAAACACACACAAAAAAGGAGAGCATTAGAACAGTTGCTTTATAAACTATCTATAAACTAAATATCACTGTGTGGGTTGAGCTGTACTTGCCAAGGACCTATAGATACAATACCTCAATGTCTTCCTACTCTTGCCTACTTCTCATCTATTTTGCGTCACTAAGAATTGCGTTTTCTGTCAAAGCGATTCCCATTTTTACCCCTTTTTACAAGCGACCAGCAAAACAAGAAACAGAGAGATTTCAGCAACAGAAAACTTAAAATATTTAAATGCAGCTTGTTAACAAAACCTCCAACTATTTAAAGAGAACAGAAATCCAAGTTATGTTTTCTGTAATGTTCTTGTTACACAAAGCATTTCACAGAATACATTATTAATAACTCAGGGAGAAGGAGGACTTTAAAATTGATATTTACAGAACTAAGTAGATCTGAAGAGGCATGAGAACAGACAAGAAGTCTGAGAATGATGAGTCAATAGAAATACAATCACAAACACAGGATAAATAAAGCACAGAGAGCACAAATGAGCATCAGTGGCATTTAAAGAAAGAGAGAATGGAAGGAGAAAATCCAGAGGAGGAGAAGGGAAGAGAGAGCAAGAGAAGTTATACAAGGTGAATTATCTGTGTTCAGAAAGACATAGAGGTACCTCCTTCCCTCTCTCCTAAACAGGAACAGCAATAGAAGAGACGGGGTTCAAGCAATGCATACGAATCTGAAGGATGACTTGTTGTCAGCACTCTGGCAATAATGGGACATCGACCATATCTGTGCTGCGAACGGGAACATCATGCACAGTGTGGATGTCCCAGGTAATCTGAGATATGTGAAGATGAGTACTGGTAACAGTATAGCTGTGCCAGCACTGAGATCAGAGCAGGTTTTACAGCCTACACTCATACAATTGTAACCTCTCCAGCTACAGTACTGTTTGTTCCTGAGGCGGCTACTTTACAGCCAGCCTGGTCAAGTGCTCATACGCTACAAAGTGCTCCTTTGGCAAGCGTCTAGATATCCTTCGACAAGTAAAAGGGGAAGAGGAGGACTTAAAGCAAAGCTAAGGACATGTATTACAGGACTCAAAGGACCCTATTGTGGGACCCTAAAACCGTCAGGAGGTATATCACAGAGGATCAGAGGCTGTGAAGTAACAAAGCACTAGCAGAACAATTTGAGGGAGAGCCGTAGGCTGAACGCTGACAGCTGTCCTGCGCAGTCCAGTTACATGCATTGAACTTTTTAAATACATTACCTCCTCTCCTTAGCACTAGAACACGAACAACAACAACAAAAATATATCTTTTGTACATAAACAAGGCTGTGAGATCACAAAACACTCAGGGCTGCATTCTTTCAAGTTTGTTTTACGCCAGCTGGAGGTTTTAACGCAAAATACTAAAAAACCCCAAAAAACCAAAAAACCCCAAACACAAACAAACCCCAAAACCCCCTGAAAACGTCAGGAGGAAAAAAACCTGTCCCAGTGTGATAACCATTTCTTGAAACACCCGGAGATTCACCGCGCTGTCACAGCGCTGGCAGCGCTCGGCAGCGGGGCCGGTCAGCTAACGGTGCCGGAGGAAGGCAGAGGGGGCACCGGGCACCGACACCGGGGGCAAGGGGCGGCCACCAACAACGGGGCGACGGCCAGAAGCGCTCCGGGCCGGGGGG
>VUYV01000201.1:0-37494 GCA_008711295.1 Anarhynchus alexandrinus | reverse complement strand
ACTCACCCAGAGCGGCGGGAAAGCGGCCGGCGGGCCCTCGCCCTGCCCCGGCCGGGCCGCTCCTGCCGCGCGCCGGACCCTCGCGCTGCCTGCGGCGGGGGGGGGAGGGAGAGTGTGTGTGGGGGGGTCGTTAGGCGGCGCGGCGCGCCCTCGCCGCGCTCCTCCGGTAAGACGCAGAAACCGGCCGGCTCGTCCCCATCGGCTTCCCGTAAGGGCTGCCGGGCTCGGGACCGCGCGTCATGTGACCGAAAGAGGGCGGAAGCGGCTGCCGCTGGTGCCTCACGTGCGAGGCAGCCGCAGGGCATCCATTTTTAGTGAGGGAAATGGCGGCCGCCGCGCATGCGCGTTGGGAAGCGTCCCCAGGCCGCGGCGCAAGGTCACCGGCGGGCCCCGACGCCGGCAGCCGGCCTTGGGCGACCCGCCGGGAGCAGGTGGTCGCCGGCCCGAGCGTGAAGAGCGGCAGTTAGCGGCACGGAGAGACCCTGTTTGACTTGTCCCTGGGGCGTCTCGTGGCTCGCCGTGGTGCGGGGCCTCCGCGGCGCCTCAGCCGGGCCCCGCAGCAGCCGGCGGTGCCCCGGGGGAAGCAGCCCCGGGCTGAGCCCGGCCCCTCGTACCGCTCCTGCTGAACCCGCTGCTTGCCGTCCTCCCGCCCCTTCAGCGCTGGCTGGCGAGCGGCAGAGCTTCGTGCGGCACGCTGAGGCGCTCTGCTTGTATCTTTGTGCTGCGGTGGGTTAACGTACTGTCGTAACATGGAAACATGGCGACCTAATTATGTGCTGGGTGGGTGGAAGATGGGGCAGGGCGTGCGATGGACCTGGCGCGCCACCCTCCTGTGCCAGGGCAAAAGGCCCATCGCTTTAGGGCATGTTTTCGGCCCCACTGCTGCTCAGAAACAACTGCGCACCTCAAAAAACTCGTCCGCCAGCTCAGCCGCACCTTACCCGCTGGTGAACTTCCCAACCACTGTCCTGGACAACTAAGTCTTTTCCCTGTCAATCACCACTCTGTTAGAATTACCTAAAATTTGTCAGCAAATGCGTCTGACAGAGCCGTTGTTCCCTGTCCCACTTGATCCCGGTTTGCACGTCAGTTCCAAGCGGCAGAGCACCACCTCCTCCTGCCAGCAGGACACTGCCAAGGGCCCCATTAAGTGACCTGACCCTTCCTGAAACCGGCTCTTGCTCACAGCACAGGCTGCCTAAGAGCAGCTGTTTCCTTGTGTGGTGGTCAACTGAATTTTCCAGTTCCATACAGAGAAAGAAAATGAAAAATGCTATTATACACAGCAGCTCATTTTTTAAAGGGAGGAAAGCAGCCTCTGAGCTTTGCCTATATTCTGATTTATGGTCATAGTAGTGTTTCAGAGGTCAAAATGAGTAGCGATGCCAGAAGTATTGAAGCGAATATTGATCCAAGGTCTGCAACTTGCTAATTCAGTTCTTTACAAATACCAACAGCACTTTTTACAGAGGCAAGTGGTCTGAAATATGATCTCTTACCAGATAAAAATAAAAGTTGTGTAACATTGAGAATTATACATTATTTGCCTTTACATAGATGGTCTTACATTTGGCCTCCTTGAAACACAAATTGTCGGCCTGAGCACATCTTACCAAGCAATCCCCATCATTCCGTAGGAGAGTCCTCGGTTTTACCCCTTTCTCCAGGGGCTATGATTTACAAACTATCAATGGGGATTTAGTCTTTAGAAAAAAAAAAATCTATAAAAAGTCTAAAACTGGTTCTTGAAGGACACCAGGAATATGGTCCTTCTCCCATGATTCCCCATATATAATTTTATGTTGAGATCCATTATCTAAATATTTTTATTCCAGTGAATATATGATTGTTGTTCATAAATTGAGTGGTCACACAATAAAACCGGCCACAGACTATTCACCTGGGTTCTTCTAATCCACAGGAAATTCTCCAGAAGAGCCCCGGTGGCGATTTCTAGTGTAGTATCCTGTTACGAATTGACCGCTAGTAGACCATGACTATGTCAGCCTGTCCGTGCCCCACGTATTCTGTCAGATCTCAAAAATAATTGCATCACGCTGTACCCTGATCCCTTTCAGGATGCTCCTTCCATTTTTTCATTGTGTAGAAGTTCTACTACAAGCAATTTTCTTTGACAGCTTTCAGATCTCTGCAGATATCCTTGGTTTTCCTGTTCAGTGATTTAAAAGGCCATCCTTAAGAATGCTGCATACAACACTGTCTATCCATTTAATGTTTAGATATGTCTTCCTTATTTTCACACTGAAATCTTGATGATAATTTTAGTTGTGTCCTTTTCTTTCTGCTGCACACAGTCTGCTTGTTTTTCTGTCTGTGTGCCCTTACAGAATACCTCCGGGTACTGTCTTGTCTGGGCAAACACTACAAGTCCTGCTCTTTTCTAGTTTTTACTGGTTTTGGCTTCCTTGGTGGCTAGTCCTTTTCCTTCTTGAACCTGGAGTTACAGTGGTTCCCTAGGCAAGTTGTGTCAGCAAGCTGCAACAGTGGCTTCCTTCCACAGAGGAAGACAACCCCAGCCTAGGCAGGGCAGTGATCTCTCCAACAAGAGCACAGTCCCACCATACTGGGCACAGCAACACGGAGCTGGGCCGGTGACAGTAAATGGTTCTGTTGACCGCCCAGCAACCATAAGGCAAATGCAAGGTGACACATCAGACCCCAGGTCAAAGACAAGCGAAGAAGTTGGGAGCAGCAGGGGAGAGGGCTGGGCACAAGCCTACATGCAGCAGAGCTCAGGCAGAGCCCAGGATGGAGCTTCGAGGCAGCACCTAGACCTGTGTGCTGAGGATGCAAGCTGGGCAGGGCGCTCTGGGGCTGCTGGTGCGCTTGGGGACCCATCAGCCAGCCGTCCTCATCGCCCTGTTTTTCCCCTCAGTGTCATCACAACCCTTTCGTACTATTTCTGCCAACAGCAACAAGCTACCCACCTGTGCTTTATGCATATGAATCCAGCAGAAAACATGAATGAACGCAGTAGAAGAGAAGAACATGGCTGAGTTGTTCCAGATCGAAAGCACTGTCTGTCACCAGCCCATCGCAGCATTCTATGTAGAAATACATCTAGGAAGAAAGATAGCATGCAGACATCCAGCTTGGGTATCTACACTGAAGAGCCAGACTTCTAGTGTAGTCCAAGTAGGAGAGAGCGAGCGTCTTTCTGAGGCCAAACTCCACCTACTGTCTTTTAATCAGATGACACTTTTTTTTTTTTGTAAAATACGTTATGCGTAGGTAGTGGAAAAGATCCTTAGCACTGGGAAGAACCAAAAACCAAGTAAAATGGGTCTTTTATTTAGCCAAAATATTTTTATTTGGTTGTATTTAACAGAAGGATTGCTTTCGTCCTTTCTTTCCCCACCCTCCCCCTCTATTGTTTGCTCACTATTTCTGATTCCTCATGCTTCCATTCTTTCAGTACAATATATTATCACCTTACACCTCTTCAGCATTTTCCAGTTAAGGCTCTCAAAGCATTTACAGACATGAGTTAACTAATCCTCACAACAATCATTAGCAGTAGGGAAGTAAAATGATCTGCATCTGCAGAGAGAAGTTAAGATCAACTTTTTTTTTTTTTTCCATGTTTTTCTTTTATTTTCAGTATCCAGCTTGTATTATGCTGGGCTTGATGAACATATGTGTCCCTGCAGTTGTGTTTCATTCTTTTGAAAGAAAGACTGAGTTTGAGCACTCAAAATCTAAAGCTATTTATGAAAAATCTTTCTTTAGTAACCTGTTGAAGGCCACACAATAAGTGAGCAGCAGAATCCAAAACTGGGAACAAAGCATAACTTCCAGGTATGTGGTATTCTATGAGACATAACCCTTTGTAACTTACCTTTGGACTTTAAAACCACAATCCATTCCCTTCTCCTTACACATTGTCCTCTACTGACCATTTCCAGCAGGCTTCAACCTCAGGTACTTACATTCTGGATTTTACCAGCAAGTTTTACATGAGGCTCTCCACAGTCATCAATTGTATACAGTATACAATGCCTTTGGGTGGCTGTAATGAGCCTTAATAGAAAAGANAACCTAACAAGCAAAGGGTGTGGATTTTATCTTTCAATATTTAAAACAAACTTCAGAGTTTATGGAAAAAATCCATTATGTGATTGTTTTAAGGAAAAACACCCCCATCCCCAAACCTGGTTCAAATGGAAGACTAAATATTTACTTGACATTAACACCTTCTTCTCAGTAGTGCATCTGCATAGAGATTCTTCATAAAAACCTGCAAATTCACAATTATAACTTGCAAACAGAAGTACTATGACTGTTCAAGCAAACAGTAATTTTAAAATATGCATTCAGTTCATGTAAATTGTATCTTCTTGTTAGCTCCAGCAGAAGATACTGGCATGAAACACAGATGAAACTTTTTCTTAGTTAGGTTAACACTGAAAATTCAAACAGTCAGACAAACACAATGCAAGTATTTTAACAGAAACAATATAAGATTTCAGTGGTTTAAAAAAAGATCTAAATGAGAAATCCTGGTTATTTCAACGAATTGCTAGACCCTACATTTAAAATGATGCATTTACAGAACTATTCAGATGAATTAGGCTTCTTCTATAACACTAAATACTGGAATTCTGATAGATTGTGCAAGTATTAAAAAATATTAACATTTCAAATCTTAACATTACAATTTTAAATAGCCTTGCAAGTGCAATGTTATAAATATAAAAAAAAACCACCTCAGAGCTACAATTTTGTATAAGTTATATGAGTAAATGAAAGTGCTTTTCAAGTATTTATGTTCATTTACAGTTGGATTCTCTTGTATAAGTCAGTGCTCAGATGGTACAATTTAAATATCAGTCTTTTTAAATTTTGGATGCATACATTGAACTGGATGGAATAACTGGTTTCATTTGCAGAAATGTGTTATAAATATTTAAATACAGAATATAATTTGTGATAAATATTTAAATATGGAATATTATAAAGTGTGAAGATTATAATTTTTGTTATCTATTAAAAATACAATAGAAAGAGATCACATCCTGATGGGTGTGTGATAACCTGATAATACCATGGGAGCCCTTGAGCCATACAATAATTGTTAATTCCATCGAAATCCCAAATTATGATATGCTAAATAGTGTTGTTCTTCAGTAGAGACAAAAACATGTGATCATAACAAAGGCCCAATACCGTCAACTTTTGAAGTATTTAAAAGATCGCATGATATGTGTCAAAAGCCATGGAATCTAAGGAAAACTTTCCAACACTTTCAATTAGTCAGCCGTAGTCACTCTGGAGAACACAGCTAGTGCATGTCACCACTGTACCGTCTGACCAGTGCACGGTGTAGCTCCCTTTCTGGCTAGTCAAGAATCGTTATTATCATCATGATACAAAAAAGATTGCATTCCTGTTCGCCAGCCAGAGGAAGGGTGAGGTAAGTGGGGAGATACTTGTTTATTAGACAAGAAAACCAAAACAAAACAACCCTAAATGAATCAATATATATTTAAAAGTGCACTGAAAATATTTCCTATTGAACCCTATTTCTCATAAGTGCCAGATTTTCATCTTAAATTATATCCACTGTGAACACTGAACACATGTAAGCTGGTATTAGAGCATTTAGTTTGTCTTGCGGTTTGAAAAGCACATGACACAAGGCAGCATTAAAATCTTTCATTAAAGATCTGGCAATGCCATAGTTTTATCATGAAGATGCAGCTCAGAAATGACACAGTTCCGGAGAAGCCCCTGCAGACTGCCATTACAAGCTTTCTCCAACAAAGTGCTTTGTCATTTGCCAAAGACAAAAGTCAAACTGTTGCCCTACCTCACCACAGTGCTGCACTGGCAATTTACAATTTTCTTTCCAGATGCAGTTGGACTTTAATAAATTATAGCTCTTCAGAGTTAGGCAATTCTTTGTAATAAAAGCAGAGTTTCTTGTTCCATCAAGAGTGGCCACTGTTTAGACTGGTCTCTTCATGCAGACCTGACAACGGCTGATGATATTTTCTAGTTCTCCTGCTTTCAAAGTCTGTGACAGAGGTTTCCTAAAAGAAAGAAAACAATCATTTACTTTTTTTCTTTAAAAAAACAAGGTTATTGACAACAACATTGAAATCCTTAGCTCACTTACAGCATCTTTGTGCTACAGAATAACGCTAAACCTAACAAAGAGGGATGTTTAAACTGAGGGGAATTACTAGGGGAGGCCCCACGTGTTATGTAGGCAGTTATTGTCTACTTGTGCACTTGCAGTACGGATGCAGGGAAGTACAGTTTACCTGAACATTCTTCTTGGATTTAATGATGCCAACCAGAAGCTGTAGGAATTTGTGTAGTAGTTGCACGTCCCCCTGCCATGGCACTCTATGAATGGGATGGCTCGAAATTCTTCCAAACAAGATCCAGGAGATGCCAATGCTTGGCCAGAAGCTTCTGAGCCGGCACTTGTATACTGTAACCACCAATAGATTTTTTTATGAGAACTTGTCCATCAGCTTTTAGTAAACTGCAGGCAAAAAAAAAAATCTCTTTCTAAAACATACCATACGGTCTGTGGTACATATCCGACAAAACAAAATGAACACAGATTAGTTTTATCGAACTTATAATGAAGCACAGAAGCCTTATGAGAATTCAAGCACAGTTATGGCGTTTCTTAAGTTCCTGCAAAGGCCTTTTTCTGCTCCATGAAAAGTCACAAAACTGTAACCAGCACAAAGACTAGAAAGTAGCTGGCTTCTGTCCAGTTGAGGACTACAGTAACTGAATTACAAATAAGCCAAATCTCCTATTTTGTATGTGTTCCTATTTTTTGTTGCATTGATTGCTTCTCCAAACACAAAAAACAAAGGCGTTTTCTGATGCTGGCAAATGCTTGTAGAAATAGCTCTAAAATAATTTATGACAGTAGAAAATTGGCTAGAAAATACCATTTGAATTTGGTGATGTTGGAAACAAGCAAATGATTTTAACCAGATGCTGCAAAAACTCTTTCTTTTCCAAGCTTATTATTACTTAGGGCCAAATCCCAGGAGAGACAACAAGTTTCACACTAGACCTAAAAGGACTTTACATCATGCAAAAAAGAGGGGTTTTTAATTCTGTCTTTTACCCTCATTTGCTGGCATCCCTATGACATCCCACAGGCATGGGTAACAAAGATGAAGTGCTACATCCCCTAATATAGATACACCCTTATTTCCATAATCAGGTCTCAATTTGCAGTCACGTTATGACCTCTCTTCACTCATATCTTGTTATGGCATCAAAATTGCTGACACAGTCTTTTGTAAACAGAGTACTGCTTTTGTTTTGATTTTAGCTTTCTGCAGAATTCAGCCCAAGATCCGATTTATAAAAGAACTGCCTAGCATGGAACTGGGTCAGTTATTTCTGTGCATTTGTGTTCAGGACCGGTTTAACCACTCTACTTCCCAAACCTGTTTCCTAGATCTTAGCGTGACACATGAAAATGAGAGTATGCAGTCATTTTCATCAGACTAAAATCCTATCGTTCGCCTTTCATCTTTTCCCCTTTTCCTCCTACCACCTATTGTTGAGGACAGATCAGAATAGCTGTTCCTCTGCTTCTGGCATTGAGTAAGAGTTAATAAAATTATTGTCTACTTCTCGGCAAAGGGAAAAAAAGTTAACAATTATTAAGAAACAAATGAGCTATGAGCAGATGAAAACACCAATGAAAGTGTGAGGACATAAAATTAATAATTCAAATCTTTATATCCGTACCATAACAAAAGAAAAACCCTTCCAGAGAGACATCCAGCCTTCTGGACATGCAGGAACTACAGTTGTTTGGCTGTGAACTGCTATGACCATTGCAGCTCCTTCACAGACAACACACCTGTAAGAAGAAACACACATGCATTCTGTACAGATATGAGGGAAAACAAAAAGCAAACAAAAGCAAACAAAAATTCTATCTTCCAGGTTAGTAGCTACCCAATGGCAGGGCTTACTGTAAATGTTACTACTCACACAGGTTTTCTTTGTTTAATGAGGAGATAAGTAAATAGAAGGTAACCCAAATACCTCGCTTTGCAATCTCTACTAGTGACATCAGACAAAAATTGGTGTAAGATGGGAATTAGTCCCAGAACATTTGAGCTTCCTTATTTTACCTTTACTGAAGTAACAAGCTAAATTTTACCTTCTTCATGTTCTCACTACTTTATGTTGTTATGGTTTAGATCAAAGTTCTGTACCTTTATTTGCTAAGATAAGAAAAAATAATCTTTATTTCCTAAATGAAGAAACTGTGAAGCTGAGCTACTAGATTGCAACAACTGGGTAGGGCAGGCTAGAAGACAGAGTGCAAAGCTTGCCCTCCCATCTCTGATTTTGCTACTCTTGGTCTTTCGTGCTTTTGGAGCTTTTCCTCTTAAGATGCTCTTCATCCTTCTCTGCTGTTCTAAAGCAACTACAAAGGGCCACATTTGCACAAGGGTGTTTCATAGCAGGGAACCTTTAGCCTCAACTTGAAATGTTCTTCACCAGCTACAGTAAATGTATCACACATAATTGAAAGCAGAACTTGATTTGTACTGTATTCCAAATAACGAAGCTGTCTTTATTTCATTTTAGTCTGCCTCCAATATACACAAAAATAAGTTTTTAAAAATGTATCACTGCAATCAGTAGGATCGTGTGCCATCTTCTCATGTCAGCTATGCAGATTAAGCCCTGTGGTGGCACCCTACCTTTAATCTAACTTTTCTTAGAGTATCACTGAATATCTGACATATTCAGGCGAGTAATCAAAAATCAGGTGTGGTTTTTTAACCCTGTGTTTGTACTGGCTGAGATGGGCAGGTCTTTGCCTAAGATTTGCCGTTCAAAACAATTTAGGATGTCTTTGTGGTTCCAGGCCAGAAGAACTAAAATTCTTATACTCTTACCTGCTTATATGGGGCTCTAGTGCCCTGCCAGAAATCGGTGCCATATCTACTGGTATTACTGCTGCAGTTGACAGCCAGTAGGAATAGTCATTGCGAGAAGCAAAACTACAAACATCATTGGTGCTACAGAATAAGAATGGCATGGTGGTGAATCTCTGCAAGCAGCTACCAGCTGTTCCTAAAAGACAAATGAGGAGAGGTTTGTGACACATAGGAGATTGTATTTAGTGCAGTGAACAGAAGAGAAATCCAATCTACTATAATGAGAGTAGAATATAATCCAATCTACTATAGTGAGAATTAAAGCAGTTGGTAACTATAGAGAGAGAAGTGTCTGTACAGTGGAATTACCTGAAAACAAAATGTTTATGGTATTTATAAAAATATGTATACAAAAAAATAAGGGCTAAGAACAAAATCTGTTAAAAAAATAGTATCTTCTTGAATGGTTTCAGTCCTTGACACAGTGGTAGGGATTCCGCTGCTTAAACAAAAGCTTCTGGTGCCATTTTTGACATCCTAAAGCATCCCATTTGGTCTCCAAAAAGCAAGATTCTCTCTCAGATCCTGTGTTACTACTGTCAGCCCTGTGCAGAAGTTGTGAACATTTATACTAGACATCTATCTGTAACTGAATTTGTCCTCAAAGATGTCTAGGAATAGCAAAAAGGGAATACAGGAATGCAGGAAAGAAAGGTGTCTTTCAAGCCATGATTCCTGAATCGACTCAAAGCAGCAGACCACTCTGGAAACTGATGGTTGAAACCAGTGTTCATCTCGGACACTTACTGTCAGTTTGGTTTCATGACAACTTAGCATTACTGGACTCTAAAGAAAACAATCTGAAAATTTATACCAATACGGTACCAAGATCTTGGCCATGTGCTCGTTCATTGCCTTGTACAAAAAGCAGCGAATAGCCAATATAGATCTGCGATGTCCCATGTGGGCATGAAGGAACCTTTGTTGACTGACTATGCCGGGTAAAGATAAAACCTCTTCTTGTTGGACCAGCAGTGATAGAACCTGGTGATCCAGGTAGCCCCTGTAGACCTGGAAAGCCAATCAGTCCAGGCTCTCCTGTGGAGAGGAAAGAAATATGACTGCAAATATTATAATTTTGTTTGAATTTTTACTTCATTTAAATTAGTGTAACCACTTGAAAACTAACACAAAAAATTATCAATACGAAGATACAACTTGAAAATTGGTAGTATTTCTTGCTAGATATATTAACTCCTTCAGACCTAGCTCAGGTAGCTTTCCATTGCATAGTTTCATGGAATAGGAAGGTATTTTAAAGAACTACGGCCATTTTTATCAAAAAAGTTGTACAGTAAAAACATTTTATGGTGACTAAATAAAAATATTTAGTTCTATTTTGATGTCATAAAAAGGCATACTCATTCCTAGGGATTTCAAGTGCATAAATAAATGTGATTAATAACAGAGAAGCACAGTTAAGGCACATTTTTGTAAATTATTATTTCAGTTGTGAACATGCCTATGTTAAAAGCTAAGAATGTGCTTACATGTGTTTGTGGCCCTAAAGCTACTGTAAATGTTACAGAATCTCAATACATGCAAGAGGAAGGCTTTACAGGAACAGGAATACAGTTTATCTGTAAATTCAGTAGTAGCAGTCGAACAGGTATCTCTGCTTTCCTGTACCTCTTTGTCCTGGAAATCCCCTGTCTCCTTTTGGACCAGGCAGTCCTGGTTGACCTGGATGACCAAAACTTCCTGGTAGACCTTTTAATCCTTTAGGTCCTAAATTGTAATAAAGAAAAATCCAGAATCATACAGCAGTAGTTATTCTAGATTTTAGTAACTGTTTTGAGACTGTCTGTAGTGTTACTGTCACCATATTTCCTATCAGGAAGATTACAAGGAAATATTGAACATATTGCAGGAAAATAGTCTCAGAAGAAATGTTTACAGAAACCAAAGCAAATAGCTTTTTCTTTTAGCATGTGTCATACAATAGAAATATTTCAAATATATAGTAACAGGCTGTAATCGTCTTGGTCATGGTTTGTAATTCTATAAATAACACAGCTCCTTTTTAAAACAACTTTAAGGAGAGTGTAAAAGAACAATTCTTTAGTGCCTGCTTTGTTATGCTGGAAGTGACTGTCATTCCTGAGTGGGCCATGCCTTCTGGCAAGCCTGCACCCCTGAGAAGCCCCCTTCCTGGGGTGGGAAGCTGTGGTATTGAGAAGGGTGGCCAAGTACCTCATCCTACCTCATCCTACCTGCTCCTTGCTTCCCCAACCCTCACAGCCGTGGCAGGCTTCACTACTAGTGCCAATGGAGAAGCAGCAAGCCTCTCCTTTCCCTTCCCACCCCGAGACTACAACAGACAGAATCACTTCGTAGCACATCTAGAATACTTTTATTACATGTGGTAATTTCCCCCCCCCCAAAATGACAAACATCCTAAGTATGGTTCCAGTTGTATGAAAATGGTGAATGTTTTGATTCAAGTTTATTTTTTATTCCATTATTTTGCTTAGGCTTATGTTGAGGGAGAAAATTAGTCAGTCACTGACTGAGATGGAGATGGAATGGGACAGGTTATAAATATAAGGTTGTTAACAAGGTACAAAGAGATATTTTTAAATACGGAGAAGTATTTTTAGACACATGAATTTTCTATGCAGAAGCATGTTTTCCCACCAAACCAAAATACTCCACTAAGCAGCACACACAAACATGTACAGAGATAAGAATATAAACCACCTTGTAGTCCAGGAATTCCTTTAATTCCTTGATCACCTGGTGTTCCTGGGATTCCTGGCAGTCCAGGAGGACCCTTGCTTCCTGGGATGGAGAATATTCTCCCAGGGACTCCAGGTGGACCTAGCAGCAAAAATATAATGAAGAGCTATTGCTTTATATTAAAAGAAAGTAAACAAACTACAAAATAAAACAAACAAATCAACCTAAGTCTGCTGGTATTACAATGAGAAGGGTTGGTTACCATGCTGGCCCTTTGGTCCCCTTGGCCCTTCTGCACCTTGTGGTCCAGGGGGTCCTCGATTACCCTTCTCTCCTAAAAAGAAGATTGAAGATATGTCTGTCTAGTTTAAAATGTCAAAACAACAGTCAAAGTTTTAGAGGCTTATTTAAGAGTCCGGCATGATCCATGCCACCTTCCCAAAGAGTAACGCAGCCTGTAGAATCATTTGAAATGCAAAAGTGGACTTCTACATCTCTGCTATTACTGTATAATTTATAAGCCAAGGACATTTAGTCTACGAGATTATGTTTTCATGTCTATCTTCATATAATGGCTGGTCCCATAAACCTAGCTTAAAATCTCAGCTTTTGACTAAGTCCTCTTATCTTACATGTTTTTGTCACTGAGTTTGCAGGTCCAGTGCTGCCTTCAGTGATGCTGTGCAGTTCAACTCCCTTTAAACCCTACTGTCAGTTATGCTCATGGGTGTTTGGAGGGTTGTATAGTTTTTCAAGTGTTTGAAACTTAATAAGCAATTATTTTCACTGTGCAAAATATGAGGTTACATTCAGATTACTCTCCACAGCTCTGCTGGAAACAGGAAAAAAAACCCACCAAACATTTTTATCATCAAGTCAGGAGATTTGACTGACTAAGCCATGAAATGAGAGCTTTCTGCTTAAAAAAGTATAATTACTGTCTGTACAGTAACTTTTGAAATTAGAAAAAATTAAAGATACAGAATAATTAGCATGGAACACAAACCAGTAGGTTAAACAGGTAATGACAATTTTGTGTGACTCTAAATCATGCAATTGAAAAATGAGAATACTGGAGTAATGTGAACCTATATCAGATTTAAATCACTAGAAAAATGTCTAAATTAAAAAGATTTTTAGCCAGCTACTGATCCAACTAACCCTCAGGAATATGAAATTAATGAAGGCAACATATTTAACAGTTCATCTGCTGATAAACTGGTAAATTAGATTAAAATTGGGACTATTCTTAGGGCAAACAGAGGACCCAGTGCTCTGTGTGTAACTGATTAAATGCTCTTGAGTTCTATAGCTAAGAGGTTGCCAAAAAGTCTTCTAGCAGTGGTGTGGAATTTTTAATTAGCAGACTCAGTCCCAAAATCCTTACACATTATTAGTCACTAAGGACAAACTTGTTTTGAATTTGCCTGGAATGAAGGCTGTTGAAGTTTCAGCCCTTCCTCACTTTAACATCAGTTTGGACATATCCATAGCACCTAACTCAAAGAAAATGCTCTCTTAGTGAATGGTTTCATTTATAGCTGACCTAAACCGTGCTCTTGATGCAAAAACCTCATGTCTCTAAGACTACACCTGGTACTATTTATTACACACATACTATTATAACACAACATGTAAATTATTGTATTCAGCACATGGACATGTATGAAATAAATACATTAATACCTTTTACACCTGGGAATCCAAGAAATCCAGGGTCCCCTCTAGCACCAGGGTAACCTGATCGACCTTCAATTCCCTGCAAATCAGATAACACCAATAACAAACAGGAAGCAGCATCTCCATGCCAGGAAGTACATTTTCTTTTTGTTCAGAATATTCAAAGCATTATGTTCAGAGAATATGCTACAACTAGAATTATCTGCTCCATTTGTGAGCATGTTAGAAATAGTCATATCATTGCTAATATTATTCTGCAATACAGAATGACCAAGAAAATGACATGCCAGAAATTCACAATAATTTCTTTTTGATCCATTTAAGTCCATAAAAACTGCTTTTCATATCCAATTTAATATCTTTCCTGAATTACAAGATTTTTTTTTTGAGGATTTTTTTGTTTGTTTTGTTTTTTTTGTTTTGTTTTTATTTAGATTGTCCTGGGTGTTATTTTTTTATGGTAAGAGCAAAATTAACAATGGAGTAAGAAAGAAGCAATATGACTTTCACTGACTTTTGGACCAGGTGGACCAGGGTCGCCAGCTGGCCCTGTTGGCCCTGGTATGCCTTCTGCCCCTCTAACACCTTTGCTTCCTTTCATGCTGGGAGTGGGAAGACCAGGAGGCCCTGGAAAACCAGGAGCACCTGTACAGAAACATCAGAGTAAGTAAAGACTACTGCCAACAGCATTTCATATACATTACATACAATGCAGTACAACATTCAACAACTCTATAATGGTACTCATGTTTACCACCTCAGGGGTTCCCAAAGAAATATACTCATTTTTAAAAAATCAACTCATTTTTCCTAGCCTACTAATTTAATCTGAGATCAGAGCTGAGTTCCTGCAGACCGCTATAGCCCTACAGTTTTTTGAATATCCTCCAGCTGTAGTTACGACTGCAATCATACTCATGCTATCTCACTTCTTTAAAGTTGGATCTCAGCTGCCCTGCAGACCGCATGGGAAGAAAGCAAAATAATGCAATTGAGTGGACTGCAAAGCTTAACATTTTAATTTACATCATACTGCATAGACCACCACGCTGTTTGCAATGGTAACATTGCCATTAACTGGTAAACGAACTACCTGTTTAATTATGAAACTCTCTTGGGTAAGACCTTGGGTAACTCAACCTTGAGTTCTGGACAGGCTGAATTCTGCTTTCAATTATCAGTATATCATTTCAGATAAAGAAGGAGTTGTAACAACACACCTGGTCTTCCATCTGCACCAGCAATACCTCTATTCCCTTTTTGGCCAGTGATTGCCATGCCTGTTGCACCTTGAAATCCAGGGAACCCCACTAAGCCAGGAGGTCCAACGGGTCCTTGATCACCCTGATGACCTTTCATACCCGGTGGCCCAGGAAAACCAGGCAGTCCCATGTCCCCTTTGATTCCTGCAAAGTATAAGTATTACATTTAGGGAGAGCTGTTAAAGATGGTAAGATGATGTGATGACACAGAATATGGGCATTTAGTATACCACAAAGGTGGAATTCAGCCTTTGTTTTTAGTACAGGGAAGTCCCCAAAGCCACCTTGCTACTGCAAAGCAAAATAGCTGTGCGAAGACAGGACTCACTGCAAGGTAGTGTACACATCATTTTTCTCTCATTTAAAAAAAAAAAAAAAATCAAACCAAAACCAACAAACACCAAACTTCACTTCAGAGATTGCTCTTACAAAGGAATAAACTTGAGAAGAGGGTAGAAAGACCAGAGCAGGGAATATTTCTTGATGCATAAGTAGAAGAAAGGCTTCTTTGAACATCAGAACTGGCAGATCCTTTTAAACTAAATTCCATTGGTGCTAAAAGCACCAATGTGATTACAACAAAATAAGAGACTACTCCAAAAGGATATTGTTCTAAGGTTGATCTTAGAATGCATGATTTATATATGGAGGTTATGAAGACAGAATTATTATTTTTTTAAAGTAAAGCAAATCAATGGATTTCTACCAGTACTAGATATACAACGCAAAACCTAAAAAAATGGGAAGAGTCCCCTCAGTCAACTGTTCATAAATTATAAAAGGGGAGATGAACAAAATGACAATGCAATCACTGCAGCTCTTACAGTATGATTAGTATTTAGCAGCCGCCATCTGTTTAGTATATACTCTGTTAATCAAATTGTGTATCAAAATAAAATTTCAAAAGCTCTAGAATGCGTATATCGCCTTCAAAAAAACATAGAAGTTAGCTTCTTTATTTCCCTTTTACAACAGTCTTAAATACAAGCAGGAACTCTTGAAATTTAATATATAGCACCAAATCACTGATCAAAAGCACAGAATCAGTCTCGATTTTCTCTGACACTTAGTGCCATTTCAAGCATCCAAAAGCAGGAGGTGAATTAAAGATGAAGATAATGATTCTAGTATTTAAAAATTAAGCTTTTGCTTTCTGAAAAGACAACCCACCTCTACGACCAGGAATACCTCGAAGTCCAGGGATTCCTCTCCCTGGTGCTCCTATAAAATATTAGGTCACATTACACTCAAAGTCCTGAATAACTGTCTAATATTTCATACATTTCTTCAGAATTCACTGAATCAAAACAGATTTTAGTTATATGTAAAATATAATATATTATTTCCATTTCTTCTATCCAGAAATATAAATTAAATTTGGAAGTTTTTCTTTATAGTAAGAATTCTTATTGATCAATCATATTTGAGGTACATTCTATAATAATAAGCTTTGTCTTTTTTCAAAGGAAAAAAAAAACAGAAGAAAAATCTGCATTTAAGTTAGTTACTAAGAAAAATATAAGAAGAAATGTAAATACCTAAAAAAGAAAATACGTTAACAGTGATTACTTCAAACTTAATATGGAAAAACTTACTAAATACTATGAATGCCTTCTCAATATCCTCTTTATACTAATATGCAAAGAAACATTTTCACTGTAAAATACGATAACACTTTCTGTAAGAATTCAGTGGACGACTAAATCTATCTATCTGTGGATGTTGATAACATCAGGAGTAACATTTAAATGAAAGGTTTTACAACCCAAGGGCCAGGTCATCGAAACCTTCACTAATCACCTAAGTAGACACTGTGCTTCGTTTTATCTTATTTCCACGTAAGAGAGGAGACTCCTTGAAAAGGATATTGGTTCTTTTAATCTCTTTGAGTTTAAACACATAACAGCAGTACTTTGGCTCTTGCTGACATTAACATTTCTAGGTGATGTTATCACAAATCACATGTATAATAGAACAGTGACGTATGCATTTGGGTTGTTGACAGCATGTACAACAATGACATAGAAAAACCTGTGAATTACGTAAAAGTGAAAAACCTCCTACTTATAAACTTATCTTTGGCTCCACAGAAGCTCCTTATTAATTCTTCCCAAATAATCCTTGTCAGTTTAACCAGGAAAATAAACAATTGTAAAACAGAATGAAAATATTTCACTGGTGTTACCTGGTTCTCCCTTTACTCCTGAGGGACCGGGCATACCGTCCTGACCTTGATTACCTCTTTCACCAACAAGTCCATTTTTCCCAGGCTCTCCAACAGCGCCTGTGAATTGTAATGGACCACAATATCTCTAAAGTTTCTCTAAACAGGGAGTAGATTCTGATCTTTGCTAACTCTGCTGATTAGTCAGGGCAAGTTCACTGAAGTCTACAAAACAACAACATCGTAATTTTGATGAGGATCTCTGAATATAAGAGTGTTCAATGCTCTTTTTGAAGACAATGACTGGCACTCACTTTAATAAAGCCTGCATTGCACACTTTTCTGTTGCTGCATATTTACACATTCCCCATTAGGTATATTTTGAATAGTTTGATCTTTTCTGTTGCTTTAACAAACAACTACAACTCTGTCCCCTCTTTCCACTCTAATTCATTTTCTTCTCCTCCTTATCTAGCTACATCTTAGCTTATTATTCTCATTTGGGAGGCAGAATGAGCCTTTCCTACACCTGTGTGGATGTAACATCTTGAGACCTTTGGATGAAAAACAAAAAAAGGCAAAAAGCTTTACAATAGTCAAACAAAATTAAAACCTCTTGCCTCAGCTGAACTGGTAATATTGAAAACAGCCTGTTAAAGACTGGCTGGAACCAGACAAGGTAAACAAAGCCTAACTAACATAAACAGAGACTGCAACTGCATCAGTTAAATTCTAAAAAACTCAGAAGAAAAAGAGCATCAACTGCCTCATTACAAAGAAAATAACAAACCAGGGGGCAGTGATTTTGGAGAGATGCTATATACAATACCAGGAGGGCCTGTAATGCCCTGTTGTCCTGGGCGGCCCGGCCGTCCTTTAACACCAACATCTCCAGGAGGTCCAAGCTTCCCTGTAATAAGAAAGAGTGTGGGAGAGTAGCAAAGGCATTATCACTAGATCCAGACTCAGGCTGAGAACTTTGTTATCGTTTCTGCTTTGGACAGCTGCAAAAGATCTCTAGCTGATGTAAGCCAGCCTGGCTGCACCGACTACTGTTTAGGTTTACAGCTGTTGAATACTAATGTGCCACCCCACAGGCACCCTGTGTAGTTTATTGAGAAATTATCTTCTTCTAGAAGCATGTCAACATCTCACCACCCCTCCAAAACACAACATACCTGGGATTCCTGCACTTCCAGTTTCCCCTCTGATTCCATGTGGTCCTGGTTCTCCTTTGTGTCCTGGGTGACCTTGGGACCCTTTTTCTCCTTTGCGGCCCAAACCTCCCGGGGGGCCTGGATCTCCCTGAGAAATAGCAGTTGCACAAACAGGTAAAGAATCACATTACATTAAATACATTGCATTCCATATTTGAACAATAGAAAAATAATTTAAAAATGAACTGTAAAAAAAACAACTTTAAAAAGTAATTTTAAAGGTTAAGTAAGTGTAATCATGGTTCATTACGATTTTCAGACAGAAATCAAAGCAGAATAATATGAACTCTTCTCGTAATACCCATGGATACACTGGACATAGCAAAGAAAAAAAGATCTTTCTTTACACTGTACAAACCAACTTAAGTCTTTAGATGTTTCCACCGGCACATGGACTTCCCTTCAATTTTATTCTAACAGCTCCTCTTTTGATCCAAACATACATTCCTTACGTAATATGCAGCTATACAAAATACTGAAATGCATATTTTTCTGTGAATTCCTACTGACTTTCATGAAAGTAATCTCATTGTGGCTACCCAGCTAATACAGAAAATAAACAGATAATTTAGACAGATTACTGGAGTTACAGTACAGTTTACAGCCTCAACCACGCATTTCAGATAATCTCATATGTAAAAAGACTCCCAGTTGTTCAACAACTAGAATACGTGGTGTAAAATTCTATCCAATTGACGTTACTTAAAAGACACTGTTTTTTCTTAGCAATATATATTACCAAACATAATATATACTGAACGTAATATACATTGCTAAGAAAAAATCCAATTCATCTTGTGTAAGGATATTGCGAGATTGTCAAAAAGCAACAGTACAATTTTAGATTACCAAACTTTTGCACTTGGTAAGATTATGTTTTTCTGTACTTTTAAACGTACAAGTATTCCTACTGCTGACTTTTTAAATGCAAGTCCTTGTTCTTAATGGATTAACAACTTTTAGAGAACAAAGTTATTTCCAAGATGTTCCAGCTTTACAAATAAGAAATTTTCGCACCAAGACAAAAATGAAATAGATTGAACTCAAAAATTTCTCCTGAGTAATGACACAATAGAATTTTCATATTTCTTATCACTAACAAATTATCTACTTCTGCAAATTCCACAGCTCTTGCTTACATGTTGTTCTGTTTCTATAGTCAAAGGCTTTGCTTGTTGTGTAATATGACAATGTTACAACTGCCTTTATACCTTTGGACCAGGTTCTCCTGGAGGCCCAACAGATGGGTACCCAGGATCTCCCTTGTCACCTGGAAAGCCTCCATAGCCTGGGGGACCAGGGTCACCTGATGGTCCTGGAAAGCCTGGAGATCCTTTCTGTCCTTTTGGACCTGGAAAAATACAGATACTGATACCATTCTTAAAAGGATCATAATTGCATACCACACCTCGTGTTTTGTGATCTACTGCGTGTATATACAGATATTCAGTCTTCATTAAAGACACAGTAATTTACACAGCCAAAGATTGTATTTCTAAACACATTAAAAAGAGGTTCTTACCTGTAACGATATATAAATTAAAGAAGTTATATTTCATTTAGAGAGAGGGAGAACTGCATTCTGCAAGTCAAGCAAATGCTGGGGTGGTGAGAAGTCTATAGGTACTCTAAAGAATAAATCCCACTCTAATTATTGTGTAGTGCGCTTACAGTAATTGCTCAGATCTGTGCAAATGCTTCTATACAGCTCTATGAAGTTGTAATATGGCTTGACAGAAAATTACCTGGAATTCCCATGTCCCCTTTGTTTCCTGGTGCACCTGGGAATCCTTGTCCTCCAGGAATCCCTGGAAGACCCATAAATCCTTTGACGCCTGCAAGATGAAGAAATAAATGTCATCTTCACATGTTTGCTTTAGAGACTGTCTGGCTGGTAGAGCTGTCATGGTATCTTATTATTTTATAAATCAACATGCAGCCTCTTGCCCCAGACACAGATAAATTTATCATTATTGTTGTCAGAAAGTCAAGGAAATAACAAGCATCTTATGTATAGACATTAAAATTAAGCTTTGTGACCACAGCACTTAGGGGCAGCAACTGAAATATACTTTTGTGAATTTTGATCAAGATCATGAATTTGTATTTATGCACTGGACTCTCCTTTCATTGTCCCTTCACGTTCAGTCTGGTTTCTAGGCATGTCACAATCACATTATTACCTACTTATTATGCACTTCTCGTGACTAGTATACTCAAGAGGTTTTTTGTTATATGGCTTAGGCACCTTTTTGCCCCACTTACTTATCTTTAGCTTAATTTAGCTAAATTAGCATTCAGCTTAATGACTATAAGATCTAGTTGCATCTAGGATGTCCAGATGTCTAAATTCCAGGGTACTAGCAACGCCTGAACATTTAGGCAGGTCTTATTTTCTTCCATAAAAAATTAGGGAGTAGTGGAGCATTTGCAGTTTTCCTGTTAAAGGCAGAATATAGCAGTGATGCTATAATGACATATAGCATGGACAATTGCCATCATAAGAAGAGCCATTTTGATTACAAGTTTCAAAGTATTTCTGATTGTCACCATTTTTATGTATCTATTAGATAAAGTCATATGGTTTTCTAGAATGAAGTTATCTCAAGGAATCTAAAATATAGAGATGTAAAGATGTTCATTAGCATAAATTTGAAAAAGCAGATGCATTGTCTCACTCAGGGGTCAACATATATCATTATGTATGAGGTATGGTAATGGCAGAAAAACTTTGTGAAATAGTTTAGGCAGGTTTATAATTTATGCAGGTTCTTTTTAAGTCTGCTTTTCACTGAATATCTGGTAACTCAAAATACAATCCAAACATGCAGGCTTTGAAAAGGGAAATAAAATCAATCTGAAATAAAAAAAAGCTTCTGAAATATTTTTGTGCACAATTGTAATGTTTATTTTAGAATTCTTACTTTTTTATAATATGGGGAATTCAAACTTCTCTTCACTTTTATAAATACCAATTTTTATTCACTGGCCTTTTAGATTTTAAAGTTATTATTATTCAGGATTTAATATTAGTTTCTATTTATCACCCCAAACAATGGTCTATATTTGGAAGGAAACAGAGAATGATTTGGTGGTAGCTTCTATGACTTTCAAATAGCAGCTTTTGAAATTGCTCAGTTTCAGAATTTTCAGAAGAGCTTCAGAGTTAATACAGAGAATGTTCTGCTGCTGCTGGAGCTAAGTTTATGTGTTTATCTCTACATTCCACCTGATATCAGAATTTGCAATATACATATTCCATACCTGGTAGACCAGGTATTCCTTCATACCCATCAACACCTGGGGGACCCTGCACACCAGCATCTCCTTTTTCTCCTCTTAGACCCATTCTTCCTTGAACTCCTAAAGCAAAGTTCCATTTTAAAAAATATTATGAAAAAACATCTTAGAATATAAGGTTTATGTAAAGTTTAAAGTTTTATAACTCTTAAAGCTAATGAAGCAGAAGCAGAACATAGGATTTTCACTCTGTGAACACCATAAGCAAGACAAAAGTGCAGTTAATTCCTTCTGTATTTCTCATATGGAGACAAAAGGAAGTTTCTGAAAGTTTCCATAGGAAAATGTCTACACAAAAAGCCAGATAGCATCAGTTAAGCATGTACAATTCATATACAGAGAGTCTGTATTAATATTGCAAAAAAAAAGAAATTCTGACAGTCAAGTGTTCCTGAACAGACTCAATTTCTTTGCAATCCAGCATCTAGTTGGTAAACACACCCATTTCTGCACTCACGGGCTACTAAATCTGTAAAAACATGAACGTATAGCATATACGTATATAAGCTTCCTAGTACTACTGACGTATTATTACTGGTTTAACATTACAGTAAGAGTTTTTTTAAGGAATATGGACTTATTAAAATGGAAATATTTAGTGTAATATCCAACTATCCCATAAATAAAAAGGCAGTTACAGCGTTCAGCAATAATTATTTCAAAGCCATGAGAATACTCTCAGTAGTAGAGTCAGTTTCTTCCATGTTTTAGAGTCCACTGGAACTGCAACACAGATGACAACCCTAACTAGTTCTGAATGACAGAACAATGAATGTGTACCTTTTAAGCCTCGTTCTCCTTTATTCCCAATACGAACCAAGGTCTCAGATGGTCCAGGAAAACCTTTATCACCTCGTTCACCTTTTGCTCCAAGAAACCCTTTTCTGCCCTTTAGTCCTGGTAAGCCAGAGGAACCTGCAAGAAAATACAATGACATTTTCTGAGGAAACCAGACTAGATGATAGCATAAAGGAAGCAATGAAACTCCTGTCTTCAAGGGCAACTACATATGTAAATATACACTCCAAATCAACAACCTAAACTAGCTTCTTAATTACTCCAATCATCAATAAAACATCTATGAGCACAGATTATGGCAAGAGATGGTAACAATTTCATATATTGAATATATGCATAATTTTATCTCTCCTGAATAGATATAATAATGATATTTGGAACATGAAGGGGACAGAAAAAATATAGCAAAAAAACCTCTCTGCTCTTTATTTACCAAATCGCCAGCCACTTTTACAAATACCAATGAAATAGAAAAGGTGGCAATTCAAAACTGCTAAAAAGAAAATAAAATAATGTTGTCATTCAGTCTGTGGACTGCATATATATAGAAGCCAAATGTTTACCAAGACTCAAAAGACATTCCGGTATGACACGCATACTCAGGAGTGATAACATCATCAAGATGGATCACAAGACTACTTCAGCATGGAAGTACCTATATTCTAAGCAATAATGAAGGCAGATACTACAGCCACTTGCCTCTGATACCCGGGTTGCCTGGTCTTCCAATCACGCCAGGAGGTCCAGGAATTCCCAACAGGCCCATTATACCTGGCTCTCCCCTTGACCCTGTGGAATTGTAGAAATAGGAGCGTATTTGTTAGTATTTGATCAGTGAAACAGAACATTACTTCAGAAAACTACACATGTGCCTGTCATTTAAGTGTTTAATTGCTTGTTTTATTTTTTCTCCATTTCTAGAACATATTTTCCAAGCCAGTTTTCCAGCCTTTAATGACATAAACAGCCCTTACACATACAGTAACCCCCAAACTACCTAGATTAGTAGCTAGGACAGATTCTATCAATGAACAAAATAAGTGACAGTGAGAATAACGTATCTGAGGTATCTGCATAGGGATGGGAGACCTGTCATGGGATGTATGGGAAAGGCATTCCTTTCTGGTTCAGGAGTTGAAGGCTAGCTGGGAGACAACAACTCTCCTCAAATGTCATCAGAAGTCTAGGTTTGCATAACTGAATCAAGTGCTACATGTTTATCGTTAGTTTTATAGGTTGTATATACCTTTTTGCAAATACTGACTTAAATTCTACATCAAAACAAGTATTTGGGGAATCCTTACCTGGCACACCAGAGATTCCTGGCCTTCCAGACTGTCCCTTGGGACCAGGTAATCCTGTATTTCCCTGAAGACCTATTGATCCAGGTTCCCCAGGGTTTCCATAGATTCCTGGGATACTCAAGCCAGGAGGACCTAGTTTTCCTTTTGAACCTTGTGAACCTCTTCCTCCTAAGAAAAATGCATGACAATGTAGTATAGTACACGTGTCTGGAAAATAAACCTTCATCTCTATCTTGCCATCATGAGCATGAAACTCTTCTGCCTGTTTGAGGGCTAAGCATTAGATCTGTAAGACAACATATACGTTCAGGACATCTTAAAAGAGTTGTGGGTTGTTTGTTTTTTTTAAGGGAAAAAAAAAAAAAAGGTGAGAGTAGACCATTTTATTCTTTCTCAGAAAAAGAAGGAAAACACAAACATGAAAACCCCACCAATTCGGCATTCATTCTCTTTTTAAAAAAATAATTGAAAAAAATTTAAAAATCCTTTTGAGATCATATATAGGAGGACTGTGCTGGGTACCTGAGTGTCTTTCTTTTGAAATGAAAAACATATGCAGAATATGCAGGTACTTTTGAGACCCTAGACTGGTTTTCTACCTAGCTGAGCTCTTCCTCTGTTTTCTTTCTTTATCAATCACATTGCACCAAGGAATCTAAGTTCAGCCCCATATAGGAGACATGATTGAAATATCCTTTTTCCTGCAGAATTTGGGCCAGTTTGTGATTACTCTTTATACTGTACAATGGAATATGAATTGTAATCAGTGCAAGCGTTTCCTCCCATCTGCAGAAAGTGCATCTTTAAAATGGGCTCACATTTTCTCCCATGCTATCCTCTAACCAATATCCAGAAACATCTTCAGCTCCCTCAGGCCACTGGAAGGCAAAAACAAAACCCAGACCCACCCAGCCAAACGCACATTTGATTCAGAAGGTCCTACCTGGTGGGCCTGTAGCTCCCTGGCCACCTGGCAAACCTGGCAGACCAATAAGACATTCAGCAGGTTTCCCTGGAAAACCTGGATCTCCAGGAACTCCAGGTGAGCCACGATCTCCTAAAAGAAAGCAGAATGAATTCACAATGAGTTAAGTAGAAGTTTCAAGCTTTGAGTGAGCATTGTTTGACATGGCTTCCCTTTCCTTAAAATAACTTGCTGTGCTCTTTGAGCTTGTTTGACAAAAGTACCTCTTAGGCCATCATCACCATCACGTCCAGCACGCCCTGGTAGGCCTGGAAGTCCTGGAAATCCAGTATCACCTTTTGAGCCAGGAATGCCACGACCTCCTGGTGAACCCAGTCTACCTGGCTCTCCAGGAATAACCATGCCTGGGTCACCCTGCAACACAGAGAGAAATGTAAAACAACCCACTATGTTTTTCAAATTTGCCAAAATATTTTCTCCACTGTGTTATCAATTAAATTCTTTTATTAGTGTAATTTTCTCCATTCCCTAGGGACCTTTTACAATGTAATTTTTAATGGCTCCAATTCAGCAGACTGTCTGAATGTTCCTTATTGACCAGCTGCAGGTGTAATTTGTCTAGCTTTTGAACTCTGTCTCCTAACTCTAAGAAATCGCTACTGAGCAACGCAAGACACACTTCCCTCCATTTGGCTTTTACTGCCTTGCGATGCTTGCTGTAGCTGTGAAAATCTTTGGACCGGTATTTGAAAATTTGGTTGGAGTTTGTGCAAATAGAACTTTTCCTTTATTTTTATATGATAGTCATATTTTTATCAAAATATGTATTTAAATAATCAAGGTCAGCAACCAGATATACCTTGGAATACTCTAAGTCAGTTACTGGGTTTTTTTTAAATTATTCTTCTGAACATTGTTTTCCGTGAAGACTGGTTTTATCACCAATGTCCCGAGTCTATTCCCTGAACGTTAAGTTTGAATTAGGGGTTTTTTGGTTGACTGAACTGCCGGTTGCTTTGAGTACCAGCAAATCAGTATGTTCATAAAGAAGGTCAGCAGAGCTGAGCTTAGACCAGTCACTGATTATATACTTGGACCACAAAGGCCACTCCACATCCAGCTGTTCTGTGGCAGTCTGGAGAAAAGGAGGCTCAGGGGAGACCTTACTGCTCTCTACAGCTACCTGAAAGGACATTGTAGAGGGGTGGGGGTCAACCTCTTCTTGCTAGTAACAAGCAACAGGACAAGAGGAAATCGCCTCAAGTTACGCCAGGGTAGGTTTAGATGGGATATTAGGAAAAAGTTCTTCACAGAAAGGATTGTTAAGCACTGGAACAGGCTGCCCAGGGAAGTGGTGGAGTCACCATCCCTGGAGGTATTTAAAAGACGAGTAGACATGGTGCTGAGGGACATGGTTTTTAGTGGTGGTTTTGGCAGCGTTAGGGTGATGGTTGGACATGATGATCTTAAAGGTCCCTGCCAACCTAGACAATTCTATAAAACACAGATTAAATAATAATTGAAAAAAATCCACAACCTTAAACCCCACACTTTATCATGTCAAAAAACACACAACAGAATTGCATATGAGCACACAAAAAAAGAAATGGCACTTTTTCAAAACATGTAGGTGTTATTATTTTGTTCAAATTTAAATCCTGATTAGAGCAGCCAAGAATCTTATATTTACATATGCCATCAGTACATTAGCTTCTGTTAATCAGCAAGAGTGGCTGCAGTATTACCTCCAACCTACTTCCTTTATGCTTCAGTTCAAAAGAGCACTTGCTATAATTAAATGCAAACTTACTTTTCACTGACCTCCATCAAATATGTGCTTGATTGCAATTTGGAATAACCACCTTTTCAGAAGCTATGGCCTCAATTTTTTGCTGTAAGGAGTGCAATATCCTCCTTGTGCTCTGAAAACTGAAGTACCAAAACATCCCAAACACTCAGAGCTCTGAAATCCTGTATCTGAATTTAAACTTTTGGCTTGATCCCCTTTTTATATAAAGAATTTAATTTCATAGTTTGTGCATCACTGGTCAGAAAATATAGAAACTCCTATATTCCTTACACTTCTTAATTTATTTGCTCACTGTTACATTTAATGAATGGGACCTATGGAAAAGTCTGTGCCTTATTTGTAAGCAAACCTTTTCTCCTGGTTGTCCTAGGTTTCCAACTCGGCCTGGATCTCCAATCTTTCCTTCACAACCTGGTGACCCTCTGCCTCCTGCAAGTCCTTTATTTCCTGCAAAAGGAATTAAATGGCAGTACAGATGCTACGATTATCACCTTATTCTACAAACGGGTATTTGTATGGATGCAGTTATGGGCCTCTGACACTAAAAGTAGCTTACATGAGCTGAAGGCAGTACTGATTCCAGAGTTGATGTGACACACTGCATCTTGTTCCTTACATATTCACTCAGCATTGACTGTAACACTGCTTGGTTACTTGCCTCAAATCAGTTATTTAACATGGATTTTTTTTTTAAGTGAAGCTAATCTGATGGCAGTTCCCTACTGTTTTCTTTAAGAGGCAGCTTTGTAGTCATTTTAGTATCAGAGCTTTCTTTCCGCTCTCCGCCCCCCGTCCTGACAGGAACACTTAATATTTCTAGTGTCCAAAGGGGAGTATGACTTTGCATGAGAAATAGCCAAATTTGCAGTATTCAGAATGCTTTATATTACCTGCAGATTAGAGCAGGTATTGCATTGCACTTAACCAAAACTGATTAAAAATAAAGTACTGACACTTATACAGCTCTGTCTCTGTAACGCATATCCAGGTAAAGAGAATCCATCTGATGGGATGATCTGCTTCAGATGGGCTTAATCTATTTGGGCAGTATTCCAGGAAGCATCAATGTCTTTTAAAATATTTTCCTACTGCTAGCTTTGATACTTGTTTTTCTGAAATACTTCAGCATATTTCAAACTTGCAATTTATAAACCTTAAGGCAGTAAACTACAAGAATGCTAAAAGCACTTCCCTGTCTGACTAATTTTCTTTTTTTTTTTTTTAAAAACTTTTTGATTGGTTTTAATGTGGACTGAAAAAAATATATTAGGGGTTTTTTTGTTTTGCTTTTTTTAAAGATGACCAAAAAGCGTATTTTACCTTTTGGACCTGGGTTTCCAGGAAACCCTAGCCCTGGAAAGCCTGTGTCACCTGTTGGCCCTGGATGTCCTGAATCACCTTGCTGACCTCTTGCTCCAACTCTACCTGTTCAAGGAAAATAAGTAAACTGTGATGTATCTTACCACAGAATATCAACTTGTAAGATTAGGCGTTATATAGTTTATCATTATTAATTAGGACACCACTGTGGATTATATTAGAACTTAGACACTATTTCTCCTCCACAGCAGGTTTTCAAAGTTAAAATGCTAATTGTGTTCACAGTATCAAAGCAGGCATGAGTCTGTGAGTTATGTTTTTATGCAGCCTGTGCAATTTCCAGACTTCTATGAACAGCTATGTGCAGACACAAATCTTCCACTTGTTGAGAAGATACAAACACACATTATAGGGGTGAGGCTTGCAACAGAAGCAACTATAAGAACAGAAGCTACCATGAAGCTGCCAAGAAATTTTCCTATGCTATTCAGGGCAGCTTTAAGGACCATTGTTCTACAAAACCAAAGCAAAGATGCCTTACGGTTAGCCTGAATGTCACTTACTGTCCTTCTGTGCATTCAAAAATTCTGCAAAATTTTAAACACCAGCAACCAAAAAAATCCCACCTAGTAACCAAGCCCAAAACCCACCCAAAAAAGGAAACTCAGGTTCTCAATATCTTAGAACAATGGTTAGTAACAGTCACATCAAAAAGGAACCAGGAAACTTATTAATACAGTTACTTTTTCGACTGTGCCCCTGCAAAGCCTGGGAAGGGCCAAGGGCTTCAGGAAGATTAAGAATGCTTTAACCTAATTTTGTTCCTTATGTTTTGAAGGTTGCAGCAGTCCCAGCACAATTTTGGATATGCTTTTGTCAAAATTATGCCAGAGGCGCCTGTCTAGATATACAAGCTGTGGCATGTGTGCCAGGTGTTTTGGGTTCTTGGAGGAACCAAGCCATAGCATAGGACTGCTTGGAATCTCTGCCATACTGCACACCATGGGCATGGCCCTGTGTCCCTTCCTATTCACATCCACTTCCCCTAGTTTTCTTGAAAGGGAATGTTACAGCTAATTCCATAGTTTCTGTACCAAAGAAATCCTTTTTATAGTTATTTCAAAGTAACCCAACAGTTTTATCTGGCCAGAGCTGAAAGAGAAATCCTAATCAGATTTTCTCTGATTTTTACCATCTTTAGTTCAGGTGTACTCACCAGGCACTCCTGGGGGCCCAGGTAAACCAGCTGGTCCTTGAGGTCCTGGCAATGCAGGTAATGGAGTTATCCTACTGGTCTCTCCTTTCAGACCTTCAGCAAATACATAATAAAATATTACAAAAGCTTATAGTTTGGCAATATGTAATCTTAAGCACTAAAAATATTAGTGATCAATCTACTTGGTTAAAAATACAGTCTTCTACAGTTTCCACACTTCTTAAACTCCAGCAGACTTTGAAAAGCCTTCAGATCCTGGCTTCATAAAGCAAAAGAATTTTACTGACACCAAGCCCACCTGCAGTCTTCCTCTCAGCCTTCCTACAGTCTAATGGAGACCCAGAAAAGGAAGCACAAAGTCAGCAGTAAAATGATTCAACTGAGACATGCTTAATCTACATCTCCATTTCATAAAGATTTAATGGGTATTCTCTTTAAGAAACCTTGACTGTATCTGCCATCCAACTTTGAGTTCTTACAGATTATGCTGGCCTATAAATACATACCCTGGTATGTTTTCAGCATTCAAGAATTATTAAGTCCTTCATATTTTCACCTGATGACTTAGTTCACACTAATGATGATGACCATATGCCTATTTAAAGACTTTTCTTTTTTTCATGATGACAGTCAAGCACTGGAACAAGTTGCCAGAGATGATGTGCTGTCTTTGTTCTTGGAGCTTTTCAAGATCCAACTGGATAATGCTTTGAGTAACTTGGTCTTACCTCATAGCTGACCCTGCTCTGAGCAGGATTTTGGACTAAAGACCTCACAGGGTCCCTTCCAACCTCAATTATCTCATGACCCTAAGAATTTTGCTATTAGCTCCAGTGGGAACAAAGTTGGAACAATGCTGTGGAAATCTCATCACAAGAAAAACTTCCTGTGTTTCATAAATTATGTCTTTGACTTCAATCTATCTCTGCAATTTCAATCAAGTACTCTTTAACATAGGTAAAACATATTAAAATAGGAAGGTACAAACCAGCTTCTCCAGGTAATCCAGGTGGACCACGTATTCCTTTAGAGCCTTTGAAGCCTCTTATTCCTTGTGGTCCATATCCTGGCAGTCCAGGAAGCCCCATCTCTCCAGGAAGACCAAGACTGCCAGGCAATCCAGGTAGTCCTCTATCTCCTTTTGAACCAGCCAATCCCTATTAATGATTACACACGTGTGTATAACAAGCATTACTTGCTTTCCATACAAGCTTTCACAACAAAATGCCCAATTCTCTGGCTATAATCTTGCATTACTTTAGTAACAGAGTAGCCCTGCTAATTTAAGAGGATTTTTCCCTCTGGTTTACTTAGGATTAAAAGAATATGAATTTTAATATCAATGGTTATGAATAGAGGACTATTAAGAGTGAAATAGTACAAATAAATACAACCGCTTGCTGTGGCATTACACGGTACACTTTTTTTCTTTTTAAAACAGGTTTGGTAAAGAAACCACTTCAGCTCTGATTCTCCTTGAATACTGTGGAGTCAGGTGTAGAGCTAGTTCTATCTGAATTGGAGTCAAATGTAGAGATAGTTATGTCTGAATCGCTTTAACAGTTTCTCAGACAACACAACACTAATTCTTACTTTTTGTTTCTGCTGAACAAAGAGCTTCACCCTAGTGATTTTAGTTTTATGGTCAGTCCTCCCAGCTTTTGTGGTTTCTCTCAGCCCTGACTGAAGACTAATTCTTAAAGACTGAACAGGAACTATTTGAATTACTATTTCCTTTTAAGCATTTTAAGTAGTCAGGAAAACAGTTGTGGGTTGGTTTTTTTTTTTTTTTAATCTTATTTATCATAGGAATCCCAGATAATGGTCCGATATAAATATCCAAACTAACATCACAATAGACTGCTGAGGTTTTTCAGCAACATGTGCCTACACTAGCCTCATCTCTCTCTGGTATTACATTAGAATATTTACTTCCATTCTTTCCTGCATATTGGTTATGCATACTGGTTGCTATAGTTGAGCATAGTACCCCTAAGTCAGGTAGAGGATATTCAGTTGAAATATCTGAATAGATAAAACAGACTGTTGTACAAGATATAAATACTGACTTAGGTTTTCGTGAATTCTATATTAATTGCAAACAGTGCATACCCACCTCTTCACCTTTAGAACCCTTGGATCCTTTAGAGCCAGGTCTTCCCAGAAATCCACTTGAACCTTTTCTTCCTTTGTCTCCCCTGGCCCCTGGATCTCCTCGCTCACCTTTTGGCCCTTCTGGATACACATATCCTGGCTCACCTTTTGATCCTTTATGTCCTTGATCTCCTCTAAAACCTGGAGGTCCCTGGAACAGAGCAAGCAAAAGATTTTCAGTGCTAGACATATGTCAAATGTTTCCAAGCTTTTGTTTTTTAAAAATATTAAATACCTGAGAGTGGTTCTCTTTATTCTCATCTTTATTCACTGTAATGCACACTTCAATGAACAAGGGTTTTGGGGGCTTTTTTGTTTTTCCTTTTTCTCCTGCCTTTACTCTGTTTAGCCCTGATTATCATTTAATTTAGGCTAATATAAGCAGGAATAATGCAGGATCATTTAATGGATCAGACTGTTAGCTATCTGGTTGTGCTTTGGTGGCACAAAATGAAGGACAGGAAAGTACCTTAAAATCTAATTAGAAATTTCTCTTCCAAAGGGCAGTATCTTCCCAGGGACACTGTAACTGCCACAGTTAGCTCTGTTCGTAGTCAACTTCTCTCCCTTCTTTCCCCCTCAGGGTACAAAGTGGTAAACAATCCCAGCCAAAAGAAGTACAAGCTGAAAGCACGCTGGGCTCGAGTGATCCTGTGCTCATGAACTCTTGGGAGCCTTCTGAAAAAGCCTGTTAGCAGACTCATTCTGCACCTGTATGGCAACCACCACAATGAATACTTGTGCATGATTTTGTTTTATTGGACAGCACCAACTGTAATTTCCCATAAATAATTACTACTACAGGCACAAGTTAGAACAACCAAGTGGTATGTCTGTGGCAGCAGGCGTCGGCCTTCCCTCTTCATAATGTTTCCCAAGAGGGAATGTCTTTTGCACCCCTGAAGAGGGTGTTATGAGAAGCAAGTTTCTCTGCACAGTTGGGGCTTTAGCAAGTCCCGAGTATGCTGGAAACAGCAGAAGTAAGAAGTCTGATGAAGATCACAGCACAGAAAACTCTATATATGCTTTACAGCCACTGCCATGATTATAGAATTACATAGCTGAGCAGAAGTTAACTGTAAAATACCCATACCAGGCAGAAGCAGCAGTCTAGCCATCATGAAATGCAGCACAGGTTAATCACACAGGTATTTACCTGCCTCACTGCCTGGGCTGAACTTCTTGCTGAACTGAGCAAAACAGGCTCATGTAAAGCTAGGTCAGCTATACATTGCAGTCTCTACCTAGGCCTCCCATGCAGACACACTCATTACTAGAGAAAGAAAACTCTTGGCATCACCCAGTATGACATTGCATGTAACAGCAACCATGAGGTTTCTCTGAAATAGTTCTTGTGGGATCAGAAAAATAATCTGAAAAACAGAAGTCTTACTTGAGCTCCTGGAAACCCTGGTGCTCCTGGAGAACCTGGAGAACCTTTTGGACCTGTTGCTCCTTCTCTACCTGCAAAAGAGACAGCATATTTTGTAAAGAAAAAATGAAAACAAGGACATGCATTTTGACAAGCTCCAATAATCACACTCAGCATTGAATGTTTCTGCTTGTTACATTGACTGCATCATCATAGACTGACCTGGCTTCAGGCTGCACCTAAGCCTATTAGCATTCTCATTTCACTTCTCTTAGGGCTCGTGCTCATATCAGTGGATGGAGCTGCATCAGGCTCTCACACTCACCACAACTCAAGGCTAGTTCAAGGACTGCATGCTGCAGACATGCCCATACCTGATTCACATGCTAAAAGCAAAATCATTGGCATTTCCTACTATCCTGTTAGAAACAACAAGATAATTTACCAGGCATGCCATCCTGGCCATGTGGCCCAGGAGAACCAGGAAGACCAGGTATTCCTGGAATATAGGTGCAATCAGTACACACGCAAGCTTCATCACCTAGAATGAAAACAATTCATTAGTTTTTCCACAACAAGTCATTCCCAAGCTTAACTAATGTGTTACATAGTTTGTTTTAGACGACGGATAACACTTTTTGGCCAAACGGCAGTAGAATCGCAGCCTTAATTTTGTTGGAAGATCCTTTCCAACACAGTACAAAATTACCTGTGGTTATACAGTGAATCAGAACTGATTACATTTAATTGCAAAGGCAGGAACATTCAGTTTAAATTCAAGTCTAGTTTTAGTAAACCATTTGGATACAGCCACTCTACTGATAAGCTAAATTCTCTCAAAAGAAGAAAGGGATGTGGGCTTCAAACTAACACAGCTCCTTAACAGCCTGGGTGACTTTAATGACTAGCAAGTGGCAAAAAGATTCAGCAGCTCCTGTGGTGAAATTTGCAGAAGAAACCTTCTCTCAGTGAAAAACTGCTAGTGTTGAACATAACAATATGAAAACCCTACCAATCTGTAATAATTGTTTGTTCCAGTGAAGATCTAAACCCTGCTGCAGTGCTGTATAATTGGTGTGCAGCACTGGCACACACACTGCTCTTTTAGCTGATGCTTACTGTAAGGGGAGGAAGACATCTTGCTATCCCTAATGGATATTCTTAAATATCTGAACTCATCAAATGGCTTAAGAGGTAAATTAAATTCAAAATTTCATGAGGATCCATGAAGATTACCGGATTGTACCATCTACTTCTCAGTGATAGTTTTCTGAAACTGACCTTTCATGCCAGTGTCTCCTGGAGGTCCCGGAGGTCCTGTACACCCTGGCTCTCCAGGAAGTCCTGGTAGGCCTGTTCTAAATGTTACTCTACCTGTTAATGAAATCAGCATGGCACCATTACATCAGCAGATTATTCAGACAATTCTCTAGTTGCTAAGGGGGAAAAAGTTGCAGGGATGAGCTGGACACAGTATTCTGATCCTTATGGGTCTCTTCCAACTTGAGATATTCTATGATTCATTTAAAAGAGAGAAGTACCTGGACAAATCCAAACCACCTGTAACTGGAAGTACTTGAGGATAAATATGATAATGCCAAAGAAAATCTCTGCACACTGTTGGATCCGTCTGTCTATCCTGTAAAAAGCATAGTCCCTTCTGGGGAAAGTATTTCCATTTTATTTGAATCAACAGAAACATAATTCTTTCTTTTACCATGAATGGAAGGGAAACTTTTTTTTTAATCCTAAATTATTAATGCTGCTAATGTATCTTTGACAGAATTATTCTGGGGTATTTACTATTAATTTGGAAAGACAGAACATGCATCGAGCTCCTCCTAAGGTAATACATTTGGGGGATAAACAGGTTTTTCAAAGAGACAGAAAAGAGAAACACTACATTGGTATTGGTTCCGAAAAACTTGTTCTGGCCATACCCCATATTAAAGAAACATGATGCTGTTGGTAGTCCTAGTTAAAGAGGTATTCCTAGTTCATACATTTTCTAGAAGTTTTATAAACTGCTACTGCTTTATTTTCATGCTGCCAGAACTTCAAACCTAGTCTAAGGCCCACTAAAACCTCTGGAGGCATGCAAGTGATTTCTCTAGCTTTCAGATTAGTCCCTTCTGATTTTAGTTTTACAGATTTACTACAACTTTTGGAATAATTAATTTTAAGAACAGATTTTCTCTCTTTACTCTTTCCTGGTTTTATGCAGGAGATTTTTATAGTCAGAGTTTTACAAAAAGGTAAGAAATCTTTATACTAGGAAGTCATTGTATCTTCCCCACAGAATCTCAGCAGCAGCGGAGTACAGACCTTTGCTACATACGTTTTCATGAATATCCTAAAAGAAAATTTCCAAAGAGAAATTATATTCAACAATATTACTCAAAATATACTCTATAAGTAATGTATTTATATAATCTTATATACTAGATATTGAGATGACTCTGGATCTGGTCTTGTTCATTATATATAGAATACTGAAGCATCACCTGGTTCTCCTGGAGGACCTGGTAATCCAACAGAACCAGGTCTGCCAGTAATACCAGGTAGTCCTGGAGGGCCTACAATACACAAGCCAGTTTGTCCTTTCTCTCCTTTTGTTCCTTTTGGCCCAGGAAATCCTGGGGGACCTCTCAGACCAGGTCTTGTCACACCTAACCAAAGAGGAAAAAAATACAAAACCGAAGTTAAAGAAGAAATGAGATTTCAAAGCAAAGTAAGTACTCAATAGGATGAGTGAGAGATAAACATACTGAGTTCATCCCACAAATCTTTTTTATCTTGTAATATATTAAATAATCACAATGAGAATGTAAAGACATTAAAAATTATCTTTAACCTCTCTTTAAATACTTGGCCCATCAACGCTTTTGGGTGACAGCTTTTTTACCACTGAAGAGATACATTTCAAGTCATCTGAAGTTAAGATTCCACTAAACTGATTCAGTATAACAAGCAGGAAGAACAATGTATTTTATTGTTGGTACCGGATCATTACACCTACCTGGTCTACCAGCATCTCCAGGAGGACCCTGTGGCCCTGCAAAAACAATGTATTTAGAATTTGAGTTAAACCACTGTATACTCTGCAAAGTCACGACTCAATAATATTGACTACAAACTTCAGGCTTCTGCATTTTAAGCTTATTTTATCTTTTAAGAATTTGGTTTTGCCTAAGTAGGCATCTACTACTTACGCAACTGTTGCATACTGACAATTCTCACTGAAATCTGGCAAGATACGGATGTTTACAACAGGTAGAAATAGGATCCACCACATTTATCTGAAGTGAGGATGCACTCAGTTACTTAAGAATGACTTACAGGTCTGCAAACTTGCTTCTTTTTGCCACTATTATTTGCTCTAGTAAATATACTACCTCTTAACAATGCATTAATTACTTTGCAAGGCTCAACTTTCCTGTTGCCATCCCTTGGAAGGATGTAAGTAGATTTATAACATCAAAGTGTATTCACTGAATGCAACACAATCACTTGGATACATCAATATTCATAAAAGTAGACCATCAAAACACAGAAGGCAAGGACTTGCTAGAGGAGTACAAGACAGTCTACAAGATGCTGACTCAGAGTTCAGCCCACAGGTCCTTGTTATATTGTGATACAGCTCAAATAATAAATCAGTACGTTTCAATTTTACAGCATGGCCAAAATAAACAAAATAAAAACTTGAAGATCTTTATTATTTTAGAATGACAGGCAATAAAAATAGCATGAACCAAACTACGAAAGCTAAAAAAAAAAGTGCATGACCTTTAACAGGAGACTTACAGCCCTGGTGATTTGTCTATGGCATATACAGATACTGTGCTGACGCAGTAGTCAACTAAGATCATGAGGCAGGATGACAGTGAGTTGAGGTGCTCAACTCAGTTATCTGCGCAAAGAAGTGTGTCAGCTTCATTATTTTTAAGAGGAAATACGGCCATAAATCAAAGTCTCTGGATACATTTCGATTCTGCAATTTGCTGGGAGTAATTTGGAAATACTCTTGTAAGGGCAGAAGCAGGTTGCTGGGTGCTCAAAAACCTCGCATGCAACAAGCCCTTTGAGTGGACAACTCTTTCTAAAAGATTCTAGTTTTGATGTCCCACTCACCAGGCATGCCACGTTGACCTTTTGGTCCTGGAGGTCCAGGGGGTCCTTCATCTCCTTTTTCACCAACCACACTATCATAATACTCTGTCTTAAGAGAAAGATGGTAAGAAAAGAAAGAATAGTAAGAATGAAGAGAGGAGTACTGTACCTCATATTGAACATTTGGTTAGAACAATGTTATGAGCTCGTTCATAATTTTGATGTTGTGACACCATTGGACCTTTCTAATCACGTGGTAATTACAAGCAGCCAGAAATGAAATCATAGTTGTCATACACAAATAATGACGAGACCTGTAAAAATAGATAGGGCTGGGATTTCAGCTCAATTCCTCAACTCCCAGAGGACTCCTCCACCTGCAGATGCAATTATACAGGCAAGGTATAAGGTATGAATATTATGGCAGCATGAAATAGAAAATATTCTTGAAAGAAACCTCTAGGAATCACCTAATCTATTCCATTGGCTCAAAGCAGCATCAGCTACATCTAGACTACTCTTTTCAATAATCATACATGAAAACACACAAAAATCAACTACTTATATAACATGTACATTAAAAAGTCATTCCTATAAACATTAATACTTAATTTATTAAAGTTTAATATTATGACGTTTCAAAGTTTCTACAAATGACAGGCAAAATCAAAAGGCAATTCGCTGTAACTCTGTTTTTTTTATAACTCCAAATTTTTGCTCTTTTCTGGATTATTTTGCATAGGCACCATTACTGGAAATCAGTATTATCATAATTATTGTGCCTTGATATATAAACATCACACTGAAATATAAACTGACTACTAATGCACCAATTTTAAAAGGAATAAAAAACTGCTTAAAATTAAAATTCAAAATTTCTACTTTTCTCCTATTGATTTTCTGAAAAGCAGTGCTTTTTAGTACTCTGTCAATATCACAAACAATTCTGCTTTTTACAAAGTTATTCCTTTTGAACAATTCAGGCAGACGGTTTCCATTAGGTGCATGTGGGGCCTTTAAGAAAGCCACTAGCGAGACAGCATGACAAGACAGAGAAATTATGCCCATAGCATCTCTTACTTTCTTTAAGAAGCCTTCTTAGGATTTTAAAATTAACACCACCTGTCCTGGAACTGATTCGAGATTGGTCTAAAAATTAACTCCTGTGAATTTTTGTAACTGTTCTGTAACAGCCCATACTCCTGCCAAAATTG
>VUYV01000200.1:1540805-1747842 GCA_008711295.1 Anarhynchus alexandrinus | reverse complement strand
TTTTTTTTTTTGGGGGGGGGGGTGTAATTGATGAATTTCATATTTTCCTTAAGTTTTCTGTGGATCTTAAATAAAGCCCCACTTCTCCAGTTAATCCGTAGAGGTAGCGTTGCTTGCACTTCTTCAATACAAATTCTGATCTGGTTTTAGACATGCAGGACTTCTATGGTCATAGCTCTTAATGAGCAGAACTCACCTAGATTACCTGAAGTTAATTTTCCTGAGGGATTAATTCTGAAGTTAATGGTGTTAGTTGTTTGAGTAAATGCTGCGTTGTCCAGGTGCCAGCACCAGCAGGTCCTGGTACTGAAGGTCTAAGGAAAGTCACCCAGCCATCGATGACAATCCCTTGCACATCATTTTGGCAACCCAATCTGAGCACTATCAGTTAAATCCACCACCTCACACCTCGCTCTTCCTTCTCTTCGCTCCCGAGCCCATTTCTTGCTGTCAAGGAATCTGAAGACTTGGAACTAGGGCCTGAATCATCAGAAAATGGCACGTACTGCGTTACTGTCCTTCTCCAGCGTGAGGCTGAATGACTCTGTGGTTTCCTATATAAAAAGTGTCTTTTGTGAGATTGCCTCTTTGTTTAAACAAAAAGAGAGAGAGGGAGAGAATGAAATATACTATGGAATACTCAAGCAGATGCTTGGCATTATATTAACACATGTATTATGGCGTATCATGTAATGGTACACTGTGGGGAATAGTAATGAATAGTTTGGAGCACAATAATGTGCATTGTTGATGTTTGTTAAAATAAAGATATTCAATTTATAATAAAAGGGATTAAAAGCTTAATTCATGACTATGTTAATATTTGTCTGCAAGTACACAGATAAATGGTAACGTACCTTATCACATTAAACACCTGCACGTACAAGTTCCTCTGCTGAGATCTCCATGGGATTGTATGTTTTACAGAGCTTAAACTTTCATTTCCCAAAATAATGATATCATTCATTTACAGATATAGATAGGCTCTTCTTACTCAAACTCTATCCTGAAATGAGAATTGTTACTTCAACTACAAAAATGTGGGATTAATTACCACAGTGATTGCCTGCTGCATCATCTGATGGTATTTGTATATAGAATTTATATATTTTGCAACAATCTGATTGCCTGACAGAAGTGAATTAAGACTTTCTAAAATACGCTGCTGTTAAAGGTAAATGATACCTCCAACACAGATGTGACGAGCCAGGCGGCGGTGGCAAACAGATCTCATCTTAGCACAGATCTCCCAGTGTCTTCCCCGTATTTCCCACATGCCATCCTCTGCGAGCAACAGAAAAGAATGTGCATTTGTGAAGAAAATGCATAATTAAGGAGGGTGATTGATGTCTGAACTATTTCATTGTTTCGCTCTGCCATGCAAGTGTTTACAGGCATACTGGATGCCTGTGCAGTCTCAGTGTGTGTGTTTGGAAGCATCCAAAGGACGAAATATCAGCAGAAGCACCCACCATGTTCCCCTCCATAAAAAACATCGTCCAAAATAAAATGGCGATATTTCAGACTCTCTTTGCTTGCCAGTTTTGCTAAAAGTGGGATCAGAAAAGGAAAACAGTGCTGTGAAGGCCAGACTGAAAGTGGCACGGAACTCTCCTGAGCAAAGTCACCAAATTGGGCACTTGAAAGGATTTGACTGCATGAAGACAGTTGAAAGAAATCCTGTGGACACCAAATAGGGACACCTTTCTGGAGTGGGGAAAATATTTCTGGAAAACAGAAGAGGTAGCCAGAGGTCAAACAGGGCTGGATATTTCCAGCTAAATGCAGTGCGGAAGTCTGAGAGAGAACTCATTTTAAAATGGTATTTCAGGGCAATAGTATTTTTAAAAAAAACCTTTTCCTCTTATTCTTTAGATGAAACCAGTACATCATGTAAACACCACACACAATCATAGCAGTTTATGACATAAGCATTTTACTCAAAGCTTTGGTGTGAAAGGCATTTTCCAGGGTCTCCCAGGTTTAAGGCTGTATCACATAGTCAAAATATCCCGTGCAACACATGCACACTAAAACTTAAAACTCTTGACTTTGCTATTTTGTACTCTGCTCAAGTATGTCTCACGGATAAAACATGGCTTCAAACCCTCTCTTCAGTGTCTCGTGTCAGTTCTACAGAACCATATCCTCCCTCCCACCCTCTTCTTCCCCACATACACTTTTTTGAACTTGTCCTGCCAGGCATATTATTTAACACATTTTCTATTGACTAACAGTTTAATAGCAAAGTACAATTTATTAATCGACTATCCCTTTTAGTGCCTCATTTGTTTTTTATTCTGCAACTATATTCTCAAAGAAAAGGAAGATTTTGTGGTTTAAAGTTGATTTTTAGCATGCAGTTTGATTGTTTGGTGCTGCGGCATGATGGAGAGATTATGACCTTCTTGACTGTGTCAGATGCAGTTGTCTGGTATATGGCTACAGAGTTGTAGTCTATATTGTGCAGTGAAAATTAAGCCTCTCTGAGAGCATGTGTGGGAGTGTGTGTGGCTTCTGCAAAGCAACCACCACCTTATGAAATAGGAGAACCAGGGAGTCTATCATTTGAACATCGTCCTGTACCTTTTGGAGTAGCTGTTCACTAAACTTTTCTGAGGAACACATTGGATGTGTGTAAATGCGTGCAATTGGGAGACACTTTGCACACCCGAGGGTATGTGGCAGATGCCAGCTGGAGCTGCTGGGAGACTCTGCCTGTCTGGAAAAGTGGCAGGAGTCTGGGAGTGGGAAATTCGAGTGGTTGGAGTTGCGCCAGTCACCTGTATTCCAACCACCGCCCTCACCCTTGGCATCCACCCATTAAATGGAAGAATTAAAGAGCAACTTAATTTAATTAAACCTGCATTCCTATGAGTGGTGCAGCTAATGAAGCTCATTTTTCTGCAGGTTTGTATCCCCTGCCTGTGCCCTGCAGGCCACAGCCATGGTCCTCCCCATCCTCCCTCTCTCCTGACTCGACGATGGGTTAGTAAGGAGTCTCCCACTGCTGACACCCAGGTCGTGGAATTTGTGGGGACTTTCTTGGTATCAGATTTGAAAGAAGGTTAGAAGGAGCTGGAGAGGACAAGCAGGTACAGCAGCAGTACAGCCACACAAGCAAGAAAGACAAAATCTACAGGCTAACCTGGTCCAACAGGTAACCCTGTACGGGCTAGTCACAATTCTTAATCTCTTTATTTTTTAACCCTCTCACAGAACAGAACATTTTCATGGAATCATAGAATCATAGAATGGTTTAGGTTGGAAAGGACCTTGAAGATCATCGAGTTCCAACCCCCCTGCCATAGGCAGGGACACCTCCCACTAGACCAGGTTGCCCAAGGCCACATCCAGCCTGGCCTTGAACACCTCCAGGGATGGGGCCTCAACAACCTCTCTGGGCAACCTGTTCCAGTGCCTTAACACCCTTAAAGTGAAAAACTTCTTCATGTACTTTAAGAGGAAATGTCCTTGTTAAGCCTCCATTTTGTATCTTAGATACATTTCAGCAAAACATGAGAAGCTTTAATTTTTTACATTTTCTCTCCAGTTCATGTTCTGGGCATTCATTCTTCTGTCTGTGCCTCATTACTAGAGACCTGCTCCTGACACCATTCTCAGTGGGGTGATACATTTGGGTTCCTGTGTAAACCAGAAAACTTGCTAACAATAACTAAGAAGCAAGAGACGTTAATAAATCTAAATTAAGCTCTAAGTCTTGCTACTGCTACCTGTTTTTTTCACAGACTTGGATCTATTTGTAGATCCAGACTTTAAGAAGTGCCCATCCCCCAAGAACTTATATACCACAAAAAGACTGGAATCTGTTATTTCAGCAGTGCCTCTTTGGACAAAGAGAAGGGACCCTCACATTTCCCTGCAGAGAGCAGCTGACACAAGGCTGACTGCAGGCTGGGAAGTTGGGGCAAGGTTTGGTCTGTGCACTTTTAGGGGAGCTACCTGCCTCAGAGCTGGTGGGGAGGGAGGCAAGACAACACAAAAATTGTCAGGGTGGGGAGCATGCTGGGCCACCATTGCAAAAAAAAAGAGGTGTACTCAGGCTTCCTCTGGCCTTCGAAGGACTTGGCTGCTGGCAGCTGCCTCCAAGGGGTTCTCACCACCAGCAAAGCAGCAATGTGTCGTGTCACACAGTAATTTGGGATGATAAAACAAAATCAGCTAGAGACAACACCGTGGCAAGATAAGATTTCCCCTAAACTGTGACCACGAAAGTTATGAACCCTATGAAGAACCTCTTTGATCTAATTGCTCCTGCATACATGCTCCAAGCATGCAGGTACCCTATGAATACAAGTCTTTTATCTAACTAGAGAAACACTACTGAAAACACTTGATTTTAAAACCATGAGTATCTACCTCTGTTTCTTATGTATTCAGGAGATAAGACTAGTAAAAATACCCTTGTTACATATTGAACACCCTTACTAATCTACAGATATGTTAAATAAGAGTTGCTGATTTTCCCAATAGTTGTATTTTCATAAGAAAACCTTTTTTCATACCGCTGTTCTGCAGAAATAAAACTGCACACATTTATTTTTGGTTTTAGTTTCCTTTCTCTTTGTCCTTTTAAAATATGTGTTTCACCAAATTCTATTTCAAAACCTTTGAGTAGAATGTCTCTTATTTATATGTGATAAACTGGGGGAATGAAAGTGGAGAAATTTTCGAGTCATATTCCTCTATTAAAAAATTATATATATTTCGAGTGACATCATTAAAAAAACTGTTCAAAAACTCCTTATTCACACTAATATTTTAGATCTTTCCCTGAATGTATATTTTTAAAGATAACTACTGTATGTTTGGAGGAAGATCAGTTTCTTTTTTTCCCCCCCTCTTATTTCTGCAGAATGACTTTCTTTTTAAACACTGGGACTTTTGTTATGTTAATCAGTCAGGGAACATTTCCAATTCAATTTTACCTGAGCGCTGGTCAGCTAGAGTTTCCTTTGTTTGATGTCCCTTGAGCCTTCCCTTGTCTTTTAAACTGTAATTTAGTTGGAGCTGCTGTCAATTTACTCCGTCCATTACATTTACAGTGATATTCCAGACATTGTCTTCTATTCAGTCCTAGAGAAGTTCCTCGACCTAAACAAAATGTGCAGGGAAAAATCCTACAGAAATCCGAAGTACAAGCACAGAACTCCTGTTAGCCTATGTGCAATGCATGCATACAAATAAAATTGTTGCTACCTACCCAGATTATTGTTATTTTGTTTTTAATCTAACGGATCCTTGCACTCAAGAGAGCTACCAAATGGTAATTAATTAGGATTTACAATGAAGTGGACATGTCCCATACAACTAGGCAGCCAGCTTGCTCTCTGCTCTGCCATGCCTTTGTAGTAATGAGATTTTAAACCCTGCTACTTTTTAACTCCACAGAACAGCCCTTAACATTAAGAGGTGGATTTTTTTATCACAATTACCAGCTGTCATGGAGTTCAACAAATAGAGCAATTTTCTTGCCCTTAGTCCATATCAGCAAGTTCCTAAGGCTTCGGTGCGCCAGGTGGGAAATTGTTGCTTTGAGCGGTTGCTTTCTGTGGGACGAGAAGGGAAAAAGCCCCAGAAAAAGGGTGTTAGAGCTGATTTTAACCATTGAGCTGCCTTGACTGAGGGTGATGCCAATGTCTGCGGCAGCAGAAGGGGAAAGTACTGCCTGCACAGTCTTCCATGTGTGCCTCTGAAAGCTGCTACCTAGGACTGGAGACCTTAAAGCTAAAACACTGAAATGTTATGCCCCTTCCTGCATCTCCCCAAAAGAAAACAAAAAAGATGCAGTTAAATGACAGGCAGTAAAACTTCCAGCCCATGGAAGAAAAGGGAGTGAGGACACTGAAGAGCTTGAGAGAGATGGAAACGGGTGAAAGTGTGACATACATGTCTCTCTGTGTCTCTACAGGCACTACAAAGAAGCCGAATTTTCTTTTCTACAGAGCTCCCCACCTTGGCTGGGGTAGTTCTTGGAGCAACCCGCTGTGCTAGCGTTGGGTTCCCAGGCCTTGGCTGGGGGGCAGGTGCTGTATTGGCAGCTGGATACTTTGGGGCAGATTCCCGAGAATCCTGAGGCCTGGGGTAGGTGTCGTGGCAGGGGCCAAACCCCACTCCTCCGGCAGAGTGCTCCGGGAAGCTCTGCAGTGGCATCACCTAGAGGTTTCTGTCCTTCTGAGTCCAGTCCATTTGAGGGACTGTTGATCCTTCCCCAAAAGGCTACAGGTCCACATTCGCTGAGAACAGGAGTCTCCCATATCAAACAAAAACAGTCTGGCCTGATCCCGCAATGCCTGGTCAGCTGCAATTCCTCCAGTGTGGAATTTGGTTGCAAAGATACAGTAGACTTGGCTTCTTCATATACAGAGCAGGCTGGAGGCTGCATTTATCCACACAAGCTCCTGAACAAAAAGAGGTGAGGCAGTTTCAGAAATGGCTCAATGTTTTGGGATATTCTGTTCAGAATCTCTGCTTTTCCCACTTAGTTTTATAAGTACACCTATCGCCAGCTTTTCCCCTTGAGGATAGGCTTTGGGAATGTCTCTAGGACAGTCAAATAATGAAGCTGTCAATTTATTCCTTTGCCACTAGTGCGAAGCTTAAAAATAGGAAGTGATCAATAGCTAATGACAGAACGCATGGAGGAGCAGGAGCTGCTTGCCCCCTGCCAACAGGCTTGACAAGGTTAGCGCTCTGGCAGTACGCAGACACTTGTACGGCCCTAACCTTCGTCAGCATGGCTTGTTGTAATTATCACGGGTCTTCCCCAGCGTTTACCTTCCATCACTCACTCAGCACAAACAATTCTCAGATTGTTTTTCCATTATAAATTGTATTTGGTACCCGGATTTTAAAAGGGCTGAGTTATGGATTTCTTTTTCTCTCCTGTTGAGTTGGTTTTGGTTTTCCTTTTAATTATGCTGGGAGATGGTCTGCGTGCTTGGTTTAATTGCATTCAGTCTCACCAACTGACACGCTGATGCTCTGTAAACGCTGCATATTTGAGCCACGTGTATGGATTTGCATTTCATCCTACGTACGATCAATGCACCTTGTTTTAAAAGCCACCGCAAGAGGAGAGATGAGTTTCTGTAGGCTGTGATTCTCTGGGTAGGACAGCTAATGTATCGCAATGCAGAAGCTGAGCAGTGGGTCTCAGGGAGACCCTTCGGCCGAGACCAACTGGGAGGTTCCCAGCACCCACCACAGTCCTCGCTGTGGGGAGTCTGTCTGCAAGCTCAGGCAATAATTCATCCACTCCGTGGTGTGACCGGGCCGGCTTCTGCAACCAGGAGAGCCAAAAGCGTAACCAGGCCTAAACTTAGTTAATGGGAATTTTGTGATTGATTTTAGCCTAGCCAGGGTTTAGCTGTTATTTTCAAGGGGAGCTCAGATTCTGGTGTTGCCTGATACTTACTGTTCGAGGCCGGCTTTGGTTATTGCCTGTGCTAAATGTGTCCTTGAAAATTGCTTATTACCTGATGGCTGCGTTAAACAATAGAGGCCAGTTAGTTACAGGGAACAGTTACTTATGTGTGGAAAGTAATTGGTTCCACACTGAAGAAATTATTTATTTCTATTCCACTGTTTATCTGGGCTGTAAAGTACAGTAATTATTTTATTCCCTTACAGCATAGTTTGTGATATAAATACATGTTGGATATATGTGTTTTTTAACAAAACAATTTAAATGTATTTTGTCAGTTGCTCACAAAAACATAAAGAAAAGTGGGGTTTTTATCTTTCAAAGGTAACAGTACCAGGAAAATTTATGTAGCAAGGAAAAGACTGCTACAAAATGCCTAATTTTAACAAGAATAATTACAATTTAACCAGCTTATGGTTATATCTTAAATAATACTGATTTTTAAGCTAGGTGAACTGAGAAATATTACGAATGCTGCTTGTTTACCACATTTTAAATAAGGGGAAAGGACATGCAGCAAGGGCCTTAAGTGTTGTGTACTATGTAGCATGGCTGTAAAGCAAGTTGTGTGAATTATGGGTTATATTGGATGGGTGGCCTATTCAAAAAAATCAGGGGAAAGAAGTCAGGTTTTAGGTTAGTACAGAAGGAAAATCTGTTAGACTTTCTGAAGATAGAGGAAAGTTCTCTCTGGTGAAACAAATGGTTTAGTGTACCTTACTGATTTTGGCAGGATGTCTTTTTTTTTTTTATCCTCTTTTTAAAAACCATTCAATTTAGATTTCAAAATAAAGAGTGTTTTAAAAAAAATTCTGTTGAGATGAATTTTCCCTCCCTTGTTATGTGTGAAGTTGTTTGCTGAATTTGACCCAAACTGGTGGCAAAGACTCTGTTTCAGCAACAACACAATTTGTCTCACAAGTTCTGCTCAGTTCTCCTCATAACTAACTCAGCGAGCTTCTATACCAGACTTCCCTGGTCAGCCATCGGGATCATAAGCTGGGAAGAGGCAGCTATGGCAAAAGTAGGGGAGAAGTAGGGGACAGGCTGTGATATAGGATGTTGATCAAGCCACTCCTGGTAAATGCTACACTTGCCAGGCACTGATGGCTGCTCATGGAGACTAATCACTGACTTTGCCCTTGTGTTCCTCTTGTCCTCTTCTACAGCTGCTTCTTTATCCTGCCAGCAGTCCTTTCTTTATCATTCGTATAATTAACATATTTTAATGAGGGTTATTTCTCTCCTTCTAGCCTTGCTGATTTGATATTTTCCCAATATTGCTTTTTCTAGCATTCCTTCTAGCCTTCATCTCAGTACTCTTCTAATTGCCAGCAATGAATTAAACCGGATTAACTGGAGCGATGCGTATAGGTACATCCCAGAGTCCTGGTCTCAAGCATATAGAGATAGTCCAGACAGTATATGAGTATACTGGATGGTCTGCCCTCTGACTATGTGCCAGGCTTCTATTTGGTGGAGTCCACAGTGTTCGGAGAGAAGGGAAAAATTGTATTTATCAGGCAGTGGGTCATAGCACAAAACAGCGCTGAGGTGCATTTAGGCCCATAAACTCTTGCATCCCTCAATTCATGTTTAAGGGCAGCCATCTAGACTCATTCAGGACATCCTTGGATACATTATTACGGTTGTTTTGTTGTCAAACATTTGATTTTAAAAAAATGAAAACATTCTGGAAGTCGTTGGTTTCCTTATCGTGAATACACAGGAATTTTTAGTGTGTGACTGAATTACAACAAGAATCCTTCCTGTGTGGTTTTTCTTCACTTGACAAGAGTTTGGAAACCCGACACAGTTCAGAAAATAAAGAAGTTCCTGTTCAACAGACCAACCAAAACATACAAAACAGCTGAATTTCTACCTAGTGCACATCTAAATGTATTCTCCGTCAGAAAATAGCAATTATTGAATACATCATGTACAATGACATCAGGGAGCAAAATGTTCCTCATGCTGCCCAATGGACCATGCTGGAACACCTGTTTCATATCATGAAACCATTTATAATTACTACCAAAGAAGTGAGAGCTGAAATGGCATCATTAAATCAAATTCTGCCACTCATGTCTTTGTTGAAAAAAATCCCTAAGGGGGAGGGGAGAGGGAGAAATAAAACATATTAAAAACACATTCACTCATTTTCCAGTGTGTTAAATCTTTGAGCCGTAGAAACAAGCAAATATTGATACTACGTGTAGTCTTAGAGCTGATAGTTACTTCCATGACTCTACACTGACAAATAGTCATTAAAAACCTTTTTTTTTCCCCCTGGAAGATGATGAGACAGTGGCACTTTCAAACAACCTCCCATCATTCTACTACCTGTCTTGGGCTCTATCCCTTGTAAAAAACGTCTTGTGCTTTTTTAATAGTTTCTATGCCAGTAAGTAGTTTTAAAGCAGTAAGCCTCTTTGGTACTTTTTCATATTCTGTTGTGCTCTAGGGTACTCAAATGGCCCTTATAGTAAATATCCACCTTTGCCTATAACTACGTGGGGTTTGTTCCTCAGGCTTTCATGTTGTGGCTTGGCCAAGGGAAGCCACATACTCAGGAAATCCATGCTTTGCTATTGCATTTCATCAAATTCTGGCCTGAGTGCAAACACCACTGGAAATTCAATATTAGGAAAAAAAAAAAAAAAAAAAGAAAGTGGCATAAGTGGCTCTGAGGCAGCTTTAGGCAGCAATGAAGCAGGGGCAGACATGCAGCCCTGTGAAGCCATCTGGTACCTCGGCCCACATTAAAATAGCAAGGCATGGTCTGAGATGCTTTCTTTGAACACAAGGCCTGGTACAACTGCACTGCACGTACAGGAGTTATTTTTGCTTAGGGCACATCATCTTCTTTTATCTGGTTCAGAAAGAACTACTCACTGACTGCAAAATATACTTCAAAGTACCAACCGTGATTATTTGAAGCTGTCCACGGGAATTGCCTAGAGTGGGCTCTTTCTCCAGCCATTATCCCAAGACATCCTACTCTCAATGAAGGATGCTTAAGCACAGGCCATTTTTTCATGAGTTGGGACTATGGTACTTCTCTCCCAAACAGTAACATCTCACCACTTCTACAACCGACTGGCAAAGTCACTGCTTTCAATGGATTTTGATCCTATTATTTCTGTGAGGAAGGGAATGTACACATTATGACATTTCTGTTCCTGTACATTAAGAAGTGTTGAAATACCACAGCAGTAAAACCATGCATTGTACCTTGACAGGTATCATTTTGGCTAAGTAACAGATTGGAAGAAGGAGATGATGCACAGCTATAAAAGGGGCAAATTTGACATGACTGGAAGAGGGGAGTCAGCAGAACGTTTCCAAATGGGTGATGGCATCACAGTTGCAGGCTAACCTCACCATTCTAGCCAAGGCCAGAAAAGCTGGGAAAGAGAGGTTATTAAAGCTCAGTGAGAGACTTGGAAGAGAGCTCTAGAGTGGTGTCCATGACTGAGTTTTTAAATCTAAAATGACATGGGAAACAGAAGACAAGTGGGTGAGTCAAAAATGAAGACCCTCCACGTGGCAGAAAGGCTAGTGATGCTATGGACAGAGATGAGGCTTGAGAAGATTTTGAGTGATAGTTTTTGAGTTCATTTGTTTATTTTGTGCAGTATTTACTGTTCACACTGTTTTATGAGTTCATCTTTGTGTGGTTTTCAGAGGTAGAAACCTTGTTCTGATATTATGCTGGCTGTAGCCTTCATGCTGGGGTAACTATGACTGTTTGCTGATAATCCAAATTTACCTCCTAAATCCTTCACTGAATCCTAAGAAGACTAATTGAAACTCTTTCAAATTCTGCTGTTTAACTGAGAAACAATTATTGTCACCGATGTCATAGGTCATGTATGTAAGTTCTGGCTATTTTCTTGCCAGGGCAGGTGGTCACCAGTTTTCTTCCCTTAGAGTCAGTCCTGCTATGGTGAAACAGAAGGGCAAAAAGTGACGAGTCTTACTACCACCAAGGAAAGCACATTAAGAGCTAAATTTTCTCTTGTCACCATCCTGTAGTCTTCTAAAGCTCTACTGTTGGCTCCGCTAGCTTGTGGCAGCACATGGTCCCATTACCGTCACAGCAGTACGGGGGCAGATACAGACAGCCACATGCTGGTGTACATGAACAAATTCCAGGTTTAAAGTGGTGCAGACATTTCAGTAGATTTGCCTGGACCAGCATGGCTATGCTGCCCCTGGACTGCTGTGTGATCTTGTCTTGCTGACACAGAGGAGTCGCCTTTTAGTTTGGCCCAGGAGATTGAGTTTGAAACCATCTCCCTTTTGACTCCATGTAATGCACTGTGGTTCCCATCGCAGAGCAGTCTCCTCGCATGTGAATTTGATTCTTTTTGGATGAAATTGAACTGGAAGACGCATTCCGGGAGGTCGCCTAATGCACTCCAACCACTAATAGGCGTGTTGCTGGTGGGAACATAGCAGAGTCAGTCTGAAATAAAACCACCTGAAGAGTGCAGACTTCAGGTCCCCTGCACCAACTGCGTCCCCATAAAAATCTTCACCCACTGGGCTGCTACTTGATAAACAATCTCAGTTTACATGATCAGCGGGGCAAGGGGCAACACATGGGTTACCTCTGTAAAGGTGCCTCTCTCACAGTTTATTTAGTAAAGCACTGCCTTGGCTACACCAACGCTGTTGCATTTCAGCTGCCTATTGTGTTTTTTATAGCTGTGTTTGGTGCACAACAGATGAGTATTTTATGGTTATATGCATGTGTGTATATGTGCGTGTATATGTATACAAACATACACAAACGTACTGTTTGGATGTTTTATAACATAAGGTAATGTACTAGATTTTTAATCAGAGCATCCCTTTGTCATAATGCAAAACTAATTGCGTTGTTGTGTGACAGAGGTCAAAGTTGTTATAATAAAACATCCATCCTGGAGCTTTTTAGAGGAACCTGTTTAAAAAGGTTAAAGTGGGTAATTATCACAACCCTAATTTACAACTACTTGGCAATAAGAGTTGCTTTTCAATGAACCATTTATTCATGATCTGCTGCTTCACACTGCAGGATTCTTCTTGACTAGGTTAGAAAATGTAATTAATAAATGATAGGATTATTTATGGTTCACGGTGCCAGATTGGGAAATACAATGATATACAGAATGAGCTAAAAATTATTCTCACAAGCAGCATCTTGGTTTTTAATCCATGGATTGGATTGTCACATTACTTGATATGGTGTGGTGAACTCCTGATGGTATTCATAGGACATTATTTTGTTTGTCATCCTAGCTCCTCTGTGTGCCAATAAAAATGGACATGCTCCTTTGAGAACAGAGTTAATGAACGCTGACATGTTAATCTTTCTCTAGTTGAGGTAGGGTGGCATTTGTGTTTGTGCTTAGTTTGACTATATTAGTGATTATCTTAAGCCCCCAGTGGAAACTGGAAGATGGTTATATTTCATAATCATAAAGAGATCCTCTTTGAGAATTCATTTCAGTAATACTAGTTATGGAAACATGCCTGCTAAATACAGACAGGCTTTCTCAATTTCGAGTTACAAAAATATGCTAAAATAGCACGATGTCAGCTCTAATGTATTTATTCATGGGCAAAGTGCCTGGACATGTGTGACTAAAGTTGAAATTTTGCTATGACCTTCAAAACCTGTAGGATCCAGGCCTAAGAGGAAAAGCATCCTGAGTGAAAACATTTTATGTTATTATTCTTATTAATTGTTGCTTGGGTAAGAACTTTTCACAAGGAGAAAAATATCTTACACAGTCATTTCTACACAGTCCTGTAGAAAACCAGCATAAAATCTAAATCTGAGGCATACTGGCTGTCTGCCATGCTTTCTACTGATAACATGCTGCAGCTAATCAACAAAAATCTAGGCTTTAGCACTAAGTTGAAATGCACTGTGGACCAATTCAGTTTCCAATTTATTCTCAGTTCACAACCCTTTTAAAATGCTTTCCTATAGTGATTAGGATTTCTAACAGTAATTGTAAAATATGTCTGTGTGTAGTTGATATTTCCAGAAGTGACCTACTAAGAGAATTAAAAAATGCCTTTAAGTTTTGATGATGATTTGAATCCCATGGCTTTAGAATTTCAAATGGCAAATAACACTGGGCATGAGAATAATGAATGAAACCCAGGGGGTTTGCAGAATCACAGAAGGGTTGAGGTTGGAGGGCACCTCTGGAGGTCATCCAGTTCAACCCCTCTGCTCAAGCAGGGTCAGCTACAGCAGGTTGCCCAGAACTACATCCAGATGGGTTTTGAATATCTCCAAAGATAGATATTCCTCAACCTCTCTGGGCAACCTCATCCAGGGCAAACTTAATACAGATTTAATTGTTGCAACAACATTTATTTTTAAGCATGGGTAAACTTCTGCTTTTCTGTGTGTGCATTTTCATACAGATGCATATGTAAACTAGTATTGGGATTTGATTTTTGTTCTTAGACTGAGATCTATTTATTGCAGCGTTACTGGTTATAGTTCAAAACACTAATTTAGGCTCAGGTATTGTTTCCTCTGGTGGAGGCTATGGTGCCTGCATTCACTCCTAAGTTTCCTCTGATTTTGTTTCAGATTAAATGTACAATTTGAAATGAAAAATGGGTGCTTGAATTTATGCACAAATGTATATTAGAAAATGTCAAAAAAATTGTAAAGGTTTCCAAATGAAGGCAAAATAATGAAACCTGATGAAATGGGGAAAACATCTTGCTTTTCTTTTTTAGGATCTGAAAATTTTGCAAAATGAAAACACAGGATGCTTTGTTCAGTTTCCTCAACAGGTTATTCCTCTTTATGTACTGTCTTTTCCATGTGTCAAACATACAGATGAATGGGTAAAGAGGCTCTAACTTTTGCTCTTGGAGTCTGCAGGCTATTTGAAGTTGATCATGGCATGTTCTCCTTTGTCCCAAGGTTCTTCATTTTTTGTAATCTGGGAGGATATCCACTTCTGTTTCTGTGATATGGGATGTTACGTGAACAACCAGCTGTTTTTTCAGTCTTCTTCAATGGTTGCAAGGAGTCTTCCTGACTCAAGGCATGGCTCAGAGGGAAAAAGTGTTAGTGTGTTCCCCACCCTACCTACCTTTATACTGCCTGTTTCTCTGTGTGTATGAACAAGAATCTTTGAGATGTTTAGATCCATCTCATTCAAAGCCTCAGGCACTGCAAGTGATAAAAAGCCTGTTTATTATGTTGCCCTAAACCTATGGCAGCCCAGCTGGTCTGCAGCTTCTATAGCAAGTCTTCTTTATGAGAGGAATATATACATTAAAAGATTATTGCTGCGGAAAACAAAAATCTTCCCCCTCTAAAACCAAGAGATAGCATATGAGGGAAAGTGTCTCCTCTACTTTTCCAAACAAAATAAGGTGAAGTTTTTGTCTATTTCTTCCTACATTTCATGAAGAGGAAGGTGAAGGTCTTATAGAAAGTACGAAGATGTTTGCTGTATTTTGCATAGGAATTGTCAAATTAATATTCCTGAGCTGAGCTTTGTTTGAATGACTTTCAGACAAAAAATGATCTGTGAAGAACAGTGGTATTTTTCCTGTTTGGTTACACGTATGATTCAATTCAACCTTTTTTGTGTTTTGTTTTTGCTATTTCTTGGTGATTGACAGTGGGTCAAAAACCTTAGACATTCAACAATTTCTGCCTCAATATTGTGTTCTTTTCTGTGTCCTTTTCCTCCACAGTTTTAAATCATTCTGCTCCATTCACCCATAAAGTAAAATCCCTTTATGAGGTCCCTTGCTATCTTCACCTTGCTTCCAGCATTTCTGCATAAACACCTGAGGAACTTTTTTCTTTGTGACCTTATTTCTGTCAGGATATTTTTCTTTTTTAGCTCCATTTTCTTATTTCTAATTTGGTTTGCCTCAGCTCGGCTCACATAGTCCCCTGTGGGGCTGCATGAGGAAGAGGTAGTCTAATGTTATTTTTAGTGGTGGATGAATAGTCTTCTATTTTTAATCAGACAGTTTTCATGTTCCATTTCAGGAGAGGACTAATGCATCCTCTCATAAATACATGAATTCCTCCTCCCTCATCCCTGTACACACACACCTGCATAAGTGTCAATTTAGGCAAGTCATGTGGCCTAAAATTTCAAAAGATGTTAGATGATTTAAACCAGCCTATTCTTTGGAAATTGCAGGGCATTCGTCCTTTGGTAGATCAGTGCAGTGATCAAAATCACTAGTCACCTCTGAAAATTAGGCCAAAAGATGCCATTTTTGAAGCAGAAGGGAGAACAGAAGTGCCTTGCTCCAGCCTGGGCTCTGGGAGATGCTGAGGCTGTTGGGCTCAGGTTGTAATTTCCACAGTTGCACGCATGCTTATGCAATAAAGGGCAGTTGGGGACAAAGTAGATGAAGGAGGGCAAGCACGCCTGCCTCCCGTACAGGAGGTGTTTGGAAAGGCACTTTAAACCATTCCCCACCCCGCATGCCCAAACACCTGCTAAATTACCCTGGAAGCGGCAATGTGTGCGTTGATGACACACAACTTTGCCTCCTACAGCTGCACTGCAGACAGGAGCAGCATTGCTTGCAAGGTGGTGCAAACTTGAGGCATTCATGAGACAGCTCATGATATGATTTTCAGCCTTCCTGGATGATTAAGCCTTTATTTCTCCTGTCCTCAGTAACCCAGCTCTTCTCTGCTTTCCTTTCCTTGACATTATGCAGTTCAGCTTCTTTTGATCTTGAATATAGTCATTTCTCAAGCTATTGTATCAGCTGCGAGTCTTTTATTCTTCTTAGAAGTATGTTGTGGCACATCATCTGCAGAGGGCTCTATCTCTAGAGATACTCTGTAAACCCATTTTAGCTGTGCATATGCACAATCCCTGCCTGTGAGCAACGTGCCATCTCGTAGCCGCATGGCACGGGAGATAATAGGACTCTGCTTCACAACCTGCGTGAGTGACAGAAGTTCAGCACAATGAATTGGCTGTGCCTCCTGTGAGCAATCTGACCATCCCAAATAGACTTGCAGTACCATGACATCATATATTGTCTCTGTTTCTCCCTCTCTTTCTCACCTAATCATCCGTAGAATGAGGACACACAACAGTGTGTTTGTGTATCATTTGGGATCAGCAACCAAGTCACCTGTGATTTATACAGGTCAACAGAAATAGAGGTTAAGATTTGGTCCACGTGCATTCTTCCTGTGTCATCAGAGATTACAGACAAAACAAACATAAGGATACACCATAGGCATTTATTAAACGTTATTAAAATTGCTTTATTGCAGGGAGAATGAGAAGAGGAGGGATTACATTTCTGAATGCAAAGCTTATTTACTCTGATCCCCAGTCATCAGAGGGACCATTTTAATTGACGTAAAATAACTTGTCTCAGTACAAACGTGCCACAGTATAAAACTGTCAGGTTCTGGTACTTTGCAGACTTAGGGAATGTTGGGTATCAGTGGAAAAATGAGAATTTCTCCTTAGTAATGGTCCTAAAGGTTTTGAGTGGACTTCTGGAGTGTGCAAACACAGACACTGATTCTTTTTTGCCTTTCCCTGAAATTTATCCCTGCCCTGTCATTTTCCCCTGCGTTTTCTTCTACTCTTCTGAGTGGATCATTAATTTGTAATCTGTGTTCCTCAGGCCCAGTCAGCAGGATCGCTGCTTCCAAAGCTCTATTTACAAGTTCGTCAGTATGTTTGTCCATCCGTTTCCCACCAGCCACCTCCCTAGGTGCTGCCCGTAGTCTGTTTTCTGGAATATTTTCTTTGTCTCTAAATTACTTCTTTCAATTGATGGTTAAGTTTCCAGCAAGGCATCAGCTATTTTATCATGGGTGGGAACTGAGGAAACACAGGGGTATGGCTTAGCTCAAAGTTTTCTGATTTATTTCAGCATAGAAAAGAAGACAGAAAGTATAGTTCTGGGAAGACAAGAAATTATGAGTATCAATATGTCAAAATGACCCGAGAAATGGCTTATGGGTTTAGAAACATCTTATTTTTTCCCAACTGTATCAATTAGTCTAATAAATTATATTACCTGCCCTTACAAACCCTGCCATTTAAAGTGCTTATAGATGAGTGAAAGGAGAGTTAGAAACGAGTAAGAGGCACCAAAGATATTATGAAGTGATGAAGGCATCCTGGCTGTAACTGCAACCTGCTGATACAGTTAATTAGTTTGAATGCTGGCAAGATTGAAAGCAGCTCTGAAAAAAAGGTGGTAGTGAGAATACAGGCAATGAGGGCAGAGAAAAAATGAATGTGATCATCCAAACACAACCACTAAGTCTGGAGAAGAGTGAGAATGGAAAAATGCTATTGGATATTTGAAATTGGGGAGGGGAACACTTAGAGTTAACAAATATGGCAAAATATCAATAACAGAAGAATGTATTAAATTATGTAACTTTGCCATCTACACCCTAATCAAAACAGAGAGCATCATGAATCTGCTTCTTACGACATCAAATTTGCTTTGTTAAAAATATAAGTAAGGCAGTGTGGCAGGTTTGTTTTCTCCTTTTCTAATTTCTGTAACATGCTAAAGAAATTACCCATTCTATCCTGCAACAAATAAGCTATTACACTTTTTTGCTTCATCGTATTGTGTATGATTTCACTGTTTACAGTGTGCTATATTTGTTTTCAATGTGCTTGAGCATTTCCAGTGCAGTCTTCAAGTGTGAAGAGAATAGACTCCATGTAAGGAGCTGGTCTGCCCTTAGCCCCTTAGCTTGAATCTACCATTCTAGGTCTTCAAAGATTCTGTAATCCACTTTCTTTATTAATAGAAAGAAATAAAACAACCAAATTCTCAATTAAATTCTAACACAGACATTATTCCATCGCAGGAACCATTTACTGAAAGACTCTCAGGGAAGTTTGTTGAAGCCATTGCACATAGGGGTTGCAAACTCACCTTTTATTTAGCCCCAAAATTACTTATTTAAATTCCGACCCAAACGCAAGGAAGAAGCAGTCTACCTGGTTTGGAATTAATTTTATTAATACCTTTAACTCTCCTACCTCTACCCGCATCCTTTCAAAACAATTTTTAGACTCTCTTACTACAAACATATTGAGAGATTTGTCATAAATACTGTACTGATTATTATTACTATGAACAATCTGTTCATTGCATTACTGGTATTAGAAATGGAAAGACCAATTAGACCTGTTAACCCATCTTTTTGTCAGTAAGTTGATTGGGAATTACTGGAGCGTAACAATTCTAAGTGGCTTTTCATGTGAATGCCAAGCTAAAATGGATATTCAGAGATGCATTAAGCATTTTTACCTGGCACTGCATTCATCATTTAAAGATCTACATGTTAATTTGCAGAAGCGCAACGTAAACATGGCACAGGCTTCTGTGCATCCTCTTTCCAATATTTGTACACATGTGAGTGTTGAATACTAAAATCGTAGGCCAAATGTTGCGAGTAAGGACTAGGAGTACAGTTAACATGGATTAACATTGGACATAATAGTTAAAGAGTGGTACATTGGGCAGGTATTATAAAGACTGACTCAAGGATTTAACTACAACAGTCACAGGCAAAACCTGTTAGCTGAGACTAATATCTGAATGCGTTTAACAGAAGGAATTTTTTCAAAGACCAAGACAGCACTTCTTACGCGGAAGCTTTATTTCAGAAAATGCTTTGCCCCAGCGGATAGGAGTTCAGAAAATGGCAGTCAGTGAAAGATAACCGTGTGAATTACCCATGGGAATGGTGCCAGAGATGAACAGCAAACAGGATATCCAGAAAAGAGTATGGTTTTTTTACGTTATGACATAATCTAGTCAATAGGTAGTTGATACAATTAGAAATTCTTCAGTAAAGAAATATACAGAGGTGGTTGAAAAATTCTGTTAAAATACTTTGGAATCTGCTGTTCTCTTGAGATCACATTACTCCCTTGAGATGGCTGGAAACAGAAAGCAGGTTCCTGGAAAGATCGCAGTCACAGAGCCCTGCCACCTCCCCAGCTTGAGCTTCCCAGATGTGAGGCTGGGAGACAGATTGCTACAAGGACTGTCCCACAGCTTGTGCTATCGATTTACTTTCGTTAAGAATCACTAAAATGTGTAATCATATTCTGATCAAAACAAAAACATATCTGCCTAACAAAATCTGTCAGTCAATTGGATTTACGTATTCCTGTGCAATTCTGCTTTTGTGGTTCTTTTAAAAATGAAATTATGCTGAAAAAGTCTACTTGCATAGTCACCCTCAGTAACCCACGGATCATACTTCTCTGTGCCCACCTGGGGCAAGTAATATGGTGGTACTGAGTATCAGATACACTGGCAGCAACAGAAGCCCAGTTTAGCAATACATTTACTGGTTACATTAAGAAAATTTGGAGTCAATTTACCATGGTACCAAGTGTGCTTTTCTTCTCTCCCTGGGGCATAAAATGCATTCTCTTGATCCTTGACTTATTCAGGGATGATTTGCCAAGAGATCTTTCCCTCCATCTGAGAAAAGCCAGACCCGTTGCTGCAGTGGAGATGAATCAAGTATTAAGCTAAACGACTGAACCAGGAGTTAGAGAAATAAATGAACCTCCTTCTTCTGTACCCCTTAGGCACCTGACTTTCCTATGTAGGCATATAGAACATCTCAAAGGGAAACAAGTTTATACACTGACCACTTAACTGTCACAAAGACTTTCTGCAGGTTTCAGGAAGGAATACTGTTTAGAAAAGCACATTCTTCTTGACATCATCCCTGGACAAAAGCCCCGGGGACCACTTAGTCTTCCAGGATGCCCTGGATGCCAAAAAACTCAACCTCTGTGAGGGCAACAGGGAAGTTGAGATGTTGATTCTGGGAGCCTTACAAAGAATACCTTGCTAGGAGGTCCAGGGACCCCAAGGGTTGGGCTGTGTGAAGTTAATCACCTTAGCTGATTTTGGCAGCCTCAGACAGTGAGAAGAAAGGCAGCCAGAAGTTTAGCCCACACCTGAACATTAAAGGAACCCTAAGTTAATATGAAGACATTACATTACTCACAAGTGTTAACTGGAAGCTACCTCAGTGAAATGCATGTGATTTGCTATATTTGATAATGCTTACATCCAAGAGGAAAGGATGTTTACTAATTTCAAGGGCAAAACCGCCTTGTCCGTCTCTCAACTGCAGTTTCACGCAGACAAGTATGAGTCACTGGGAACACAGTCTAGTGCTTGTGCCTGGGAAGAGCCTGCAAGCCTTTGTGCTCCTCTGCACTGGCATTTCCATGTTCTGGGAGTGAAACTGGGGGAAACTTTTCTAGTACTTTTCTTACGTAGTGAGGATTGCATAGTGAGGAGATGTATTTACATCTATGTATGTATCACAGACTTATCATGACACGAAGTACCGTTTTCTGAGGTGGCAAAATCAGTCTGGCCAAGTGGTTCTTACAGAAATCTGTGGTTCAGCTAAGTTTCTGAGCTACGCTGAGTACAAATTTGGGAAGCAAATGTTTGTAAGATACCCCTAGGGTCCACTCATGAACAGAGGAGATCTCAGATGTTGTAGAAGAGTTGTCTTGGTGACATTTTAGAGCAGTTGCTTTGCAATAATACAGGGAAAGAAACCAAATTCAGCTTTAATCTTAGCAGTAATAGACCTGTGCATGAACACATTTTATAATATGATTCTTCGTAAGTTATGCAGATAAAAATTCAGAACCTGACCCTATTCTCAAACTTTAGGAGAGAGAGAAACACAACAAATAAGGGCAGCTAAAATATTCTGTAAGTTAAAACTTTGTATTTCACCTAGAACTGAATCCCAGTCTTAGACTGAGTGCATAAAATATTTATTTGGACTCGGGCCAACATTTCCTTGTCTTTAGTGTAAATGAGACATCTCTATGGCAAGTTTGAAATCAAATGGCTCTATACGAAATGGCAGCAGCACTAATTAAGCATATACTTTTCTGACCCCTTGGGATTCTGTGTATATTAATCACATGTCAAAATGGTTCCCATTTTGTTGGGGATTCATCGGAACAATCCTGTTCCCCACTTTTAGTTTGGCTGTAAAGTCAAATATTTAAAAGGTGTTAGTGGAGCTGAAGAGGAGCACAAGAAGTCACTGAATAGGATGATAATTTATTATCCTTTATCAGGCCTAGCTTTTTGTCTCATCAGGCAAAAGCCCACTGAGTTTAAGTCATTCCTGGCATGTTCAAAATGTAGATGCTGAACTGATTGCTTGCCGTGACTCACCTGAGCTTGGCGTGACTTCGGCTCATATGCAAGTTTGCAAGTGTAGGTGTGGAACTGAACAGGCATTTAAAATAGATGTAGAGCTGAAACTCTGATCCTCACTGGGTACAAGGTTGTTTTGCCTAGTCACATAATTTACAAGACTAATGGCAGTGTTACTTTAATTAAAGCGCTTTAATTACTGTTGTTTCCCAAGTTGGATGTTTTTTCATGAATATTTGTGACATTTGTTTCTCTGAACATATTTAAAATCCCAGTATTGTAATGAATTGCCTACTGTTTTTAAACATGTTCTTTTATAATGGTTAATTGAAAAAATCATGATTATTTCACCTCTTGCAAATCCTGGGTCTCTTCATTTACCATTTATCTGTGATTCTCAGACCACTCAGCAGCAAGTAGATTATTTGGACTCAGATTTTGTATGCGGTAGGTTAGCATAAAAGCACTATGGTATGTTCAGCCATCTTGGCATTGTCATTTGAGGCTTTTTTTAATTAAAAGTCTGCCTTGGAGTATGTCAAGTGCTCCTGTATTTTTGCCATTCTTCTTATCTCTATGGCAACAAAAATATTTCAACATTTACATGGGCATCATATTCTTTGCTAATGTACTATCTGAACTGTTTGTATGCTGAGAAGGGGAACAGCAGAGATTGGCTTCTGCTGGCTGGGATGCAGGAGTTGTCAAGACAACCAAGAGGCCTAAGGATGTCCTTACTAGTAGCATTAAATTGAAGCTTTAAATTAATTCACCCTCATGTGTTTTTGTAGCTTATGCTGTTAATTGAAATAATAGGAATGACCTTCCCTGTACATTCAGAGCACCTGTCCTATTAAAATTGCATGTGCTATTTACTTAAGTACACTCATCTATCAGACAAATCTAGCGTGAAATAGGGGAAAATGGAAGACACTTATATTGTACTGCTATGTATTGACTTGTAGTAATAGGAGAAGCAGCTTTTCTTGTGCCAAGCTTGAGATAGTTGTGATGAACATTTTATTCTGAAACTTCATTTATTTCTGCTTCCCACTCAAGAGCCTTAAGTCTGCATAACTCCAGACACTACAATTTATTCTACACTGCAGAATCTAATTGAAATGAGTAGTTAAAATTGTTTTTGTGGCTGAAATATATTTGAAGAAGCCGAGTATCATGTTTTTGTGTATGCAATAGACTCTTTTCCTTCTCAGCAGAAAGAAAACCCAAACAGTAGGAAACTGTTGCGTTTTGTTCAAATAATAATCTTGCACCGACTTAATTTGTGAAGTTACTTTCAATTTCTTTTTAAAGATAATTTTTTACAGCAGCTGGTTGAATTTTTTGTGCCTGACCTTATAGATTCACACAGCCAAGTGCATAGCTACATGGGAGGGAAAAGATTATATGATTCTACCTACGCTTGTTTTTTCACAAAAGAAAACAGAATCCGCAAACAGCTGTTTTGCTGAAATTCATGGGTTTCATTTTGGTGCTTGTATATGTCAAATATTCAATCATTTTTAAACTGGGCAAAAGTGGGCAAGGATGCATGAGTTCTTAAAACACTGAAACAATTTCATCCTGCTCTGCAGCAAGTTTAAAGCACAAGTTTCCACCCTGTATCCTCCTGGAACACTTTTCATCTCATAAAGAGGCAAGCACACTTCTAGTTACCACTGCTTTTATGCTCTTAAAAAGATCATAAAGCTATAGAAAATTTGGGATTACTTGATTTTCCCAGTACTATATGCAGCGATGCACAAAACTATGTAATTATACTGATGTGCACCAGCTGAGTGTCTGACCAGTAAGCTAATGAACCCTTGAAGCATGTTTGTTGGGCAAAAAAATATTAATCTTTCTTCATAGATTAGGAAACAGAGAGGAGTGATTTATGTGTTACTTCAGGATTGCTAAAAGTGCTGATATTAAAATGAGGGTCTGATCTCCCTGTATTTGAGAACACAGGCGAAGTTTCTTGGGGACTCCTTGCTGCAATGACTAGAGCGTGTCTCTGAGGAACCGCGACCCGCCTGGCAGTCACACTTCACTGCAGGCAGAAACTCAAATGTAAGGCACTAACAGAGCCGTAACAGAACTGGTAAAACCAAATTTACTGTGTAAACATCATTACCACAGCATGAACTGGAACGGCTATAAAGTTGCTTCTGTCTTTGTGAAGGGATGGATTACTGGGAGAGGGCAGGAAGCAGACAGGCACCCTCTCTTATTCCCTGGCTGCTGTTAGTCTCTCCAAGGCCGGTACCATCTCTGTGACGCGTGGCAGAGATGCAGCAGTACCCACATCAACGCTGTGGCTGCAACCAGCTTACTGTATGCATCTTAATGCTCACTCCCACTGGTATTTGAAACATCTGTGGGTGCTCAGCACATCTGAAAATTAGGCCATTTAATTCTAGGTACTTTAAATACAGATTAAGGGCCTTAAATTTAGGTATGCAGGTTTGAATGTTTTGGGTCCAACCCCTCCATCAGTCCTCAGTCAACAGTGTGACATAGAGATGATATTGCAGAATAAGACACAATCAGGTCAGAATTATTTGTAAAAATAAGCCTCTAATAGCATTAAGCCCTCTTTAAACTACAGGTCTTAGAGTAGCTGCATACAACACATTTTACTACACCTAAACTGGCAAATCTATGGCTAACCCTTAACGGGTCTATGTCCAAAAAGAAAAGCATTAGTCTCTCTGCTACATGCAGACTAAAAATACCCATTTGTCCCAATCATAGCTTCTGTCTGTGCACAAAAATACTGTTGGTAACACTGAAACCATCTTACTTTGCCAAGGTGTACAACTGAAGGCACAGAACAGCTTGCCACTGTTTCAGCACCTCTGGATATTTTACTGACACTCAGGGTCTCCTTTGACAGTCTCCCTCGTGCTGTTTTTTGCAAGGAGCTGGATGGCTGCTCCCTTGTTGCTGCGTCATATACCTGTGCTGAACAGGAATGATGTTGAAATAAGATTGTGGAGGAGAGTTTGGGCAAATCAAAATAACTCATCTACTTTCTGGACAGCCTAGAAAAGGAGCAGAGCTCCACTACACCTGTCTTAGGTGCATGCATCAAAGGGCTGCAGGGATCAGCATGAATGACTTGAACCCGTGGGGTCACTTTTGTTCTCTTTTAGAAATTTAAAGGGATCTTAAACGAGGATTAAAATGGGCTTTAAAATTGATGGAAAGGAAGGGCTATGTTACAGTGGCATTGAGACAAATGCAAATTGAACCATTATCATTTTCCTACTCTGACAGAAAATGGCAGAGGAATAGAGGCAGAACAGACTCCATAGCATCTCTGGGGTTGCATCAGACTTGTGAGAGTCCCAGAATTTGTAGGAGCCCATACTTTTAGAGATGGATGCCGTCCCACATCCTTCTCAATCTCTGGTTCAGGAGACGGAGACTGATAGCAGGAAAGTCTCACTTGAGGAGGTCCCTAACCACAGCCTTCTTAAAGGTAATGAATTTCTCACTGATTTCCATGAGGAACTATCTCAGTGTCTCTTCTGAGGGCATGAGACCTTCCAGCCATTGCACTAATACAGCTGAGACTGACTGGGGCCAAAAGTCAAGCACAGAAAACAAAATGGTTTGTCATAGTAGGTCAGGTGGCATCTGAATGACAGGATCTGCAAAGTCACATGGCAGTTCCTTACAGCAAGAAGAAAAACCCACTGGGCTGAATCAAACTCCTCCAAGGCTCCATGGCATCTGAATTAGTTTTTCCATTTTTGACCTATATCCAGATTTCCTGCAGGTGGAATTTGCCTACGTAGCAGTCAGCACGTGCAGATCAGTACGGAATATAAATCCACACATAAGGATCTAAACTAGCACAACTTAATTGTGTCTCAGTCATCTGTTAAAATAAAATAAAATACAATACTGTTTTCATAATTTAGTCTCAAACATACTATGTCCTTAAAGAGCTCTCTAGCACCTCCTGTAACTTCTTAACGATGAGTCTTGAAATGTCGGTAGAGTCCTAGTTCCAGATAAATGGCTTAAAGACCATTACACGATTCCCAAGTGTTTATACCTAAATCTTGTAGCCAGTGTATATAGTGTCCCTTTTTTGCTCCTGTCTTCCCCCGCATAGTTTTGCTCCCTCTTTTTAGGGCCTGGATGTGGCACGGCAGAGTTCCCTTATTAAAGCAGCTTGCCAATGTTTTCTCTGTCTTCAGCACCGTGGGATATTTCATTGACACTCAGGATCTCCTTCAATATTCTCTCTCTGTCTCTCCTGACATTTTTGCAAGGAGGGAGAAAGAGGCTGGGGGAAGGTGCATATAATGCTTCCACTGCTGAGCAGTATGAATTATATCTGCTGGAGTAATAGTGTGAAGTGGCAGGGATCCGTTTTGATGAATCTCATGCTGATTTGTAGCCCCAATTCTAGCTGTAGGTAACACTGAACACCTGTTTGGAGTACTAGAGAGAGGGAATAAAGCTCTGTACAGTAAATATGCTGTGTACTGTAGCTGTTTGTTTATTGTCACATGGTAATTAATTTGCAATTATATTTCGAAACATACCGGAAGAGAAGTGCGCTGTAATTCCTACCACCCAGAAAGAGGCTCAGCAGTCACACTTGTTAGACTCCGAGCTGGCTGATTCTCTCTTTTCTCATCACTGATTGCTTTTTTCTTTTGTCTCAGCACAAAACAGAAGCTTACAAAAGAGACTTCTGTAAAGATTCGTGCCTGGATACTAATGGGTCTGCGCTACTCTAGAACAGTGTGTCTTAAAAGCACACACACACACACACACACGTGAACGAAGAGGTTGGAAGATCTATACGATTTTATCTCTGACATCCCTTGCCGTACCACATCATTCATAGTGTTCCACCACAGAAGGAAAGTTTGTAAGCTTCATTCGTCATCTCCCACCCGTGAAATCCTTGTCTTTTCATCCAAACACCTCTTTCGCTTCTGTTTAGCCCGTTCAGAAATGTCTGCTAAGAGATTTCTTTTTATCATTCATCATTCTACCTGCCTCTGACTCTGGTCGTATCTCCCATGAAAACCAAACTCCTGCCCTCAGTCTTTAAAATCCTTACAAGACCAACATTGTTTTTAAATGACTCTTGTGTTTTATTGCACCACTTTGTAATGACCTCTATTAACTACTCCTTTCAGCAATGTCTCCATAAAAGTATTCAATATGTCTCACATACCTAGAAGTCTGGCTTTTCAAAAGCAGACCCCAAAATTGGGTTTCTGCCAGCACACTTCAAATGAATAGAGGAACTAGATGCCCCTGTTTGCTGCAGTGCCATAGTAACATTGCAAGGCATCAGATGTTGCTATATTAGATACTGCAGTAAGTGTTTTCAATGCAATTTTGCAATTTGATGTTTGGTTCCTCTGATAGAGTTTTTAGAAATAGCTTCCAACTAGATTCACTGCAAGTTTCTTCCTTGCCTTTTCCTGAGAGTGGTCTATTCTCAGGTCCATGCTTGATACTAACACATCCAGAACCCTAAGATCTCTCTTTATTTCTTTCCTCCCATGTTTTTTGATTAGGCTTGCAATTTTTAGCTTTCTTTTCTTTCATCTCTTTATGAGGATTTCCAGTTTTGATGAGTTGGTCTCAAGCTATTTTGAAGATAAATATACGGTTAAATTCAAAATCTGAATTTGAAAGTAGATCCTAAAGCTTAAAGCTTACATGTACGATTCCATTATTCTGTTCTGTTGCAACTGTCCCATGGTTGCACAAAAATAAGTGTTTTCCACTGTGCACATTGAGGTTTACTTTGTAGCTGAGAATAGGATCTTAAGCTGGTAGAGACTGACTTGTTTTATACAAATTTATGATCAACTGCAAATATGTGGAGTATATAAACAAAAATCCTTTGACAGTAAAATAAGAAATAAATCAATATGCCTCAAAGAGAGTGCTAACTTAATTTGCAATTATGTCAAATAAGGAAGAAAAAGAGAAAAATACTGGCTTCCTCTGAAAATCTTCCCAAATACGACATTTCTTTGACATTTTCACATGTGCTGAAAAGTTACTCCTGAGGAATTCATTTCCATTGCTCTCTCTTGGTGTCCAACAGTGACTGATATAAATATTTTATTAGGCAAACCTGCAGGTTTCTGAAGATTATATGTCTTATCAAGTTGACCCTTATAATTATGTTGTCTTCTGTAACTGTGGGATCTCTTTTAATTTTGCAGTCTTTTTGTAAATATTGAACCATAAAAAAATATACAATCACAAGCAAAAGCTGACTGTGAGCAAGAAAAGGTGTAAACAGGTCTCTTCTGCTTGCTCAGGAAGGTTCCCATTCTCCTTCTTGCTGCAGAGATGATGCCTTAATTATAAGTTAGTAACTGGTCACAGTGCAGCGTGTCCTTAACTTGTTAAAAATCTGGTTTCCCAGACTAATTTTCTTTGTTTGTTTCTCTTTTAAAGTAATTACTGTGGACACTTTCCTGGAAAATGGGATTTAATGGGGAAGTGTTTCAGTTGCTCAGTTTCATGCACAGTGAGCTCAACGGGGGTTTGTAGTTCTGTCAAACTGAAATGGGGGTTGTATGCAGAGAAGAAAATGTTCATGAGGTTTTATTTGATACAGGACCTTTTACACATTTTTTTGTGGTGATTAGCTTTCATTTACGTAATTCTGTGGCCTTCCGTTACAATTATGAAACCATTGCCTCTCTTACTCTCTCTGCCTCTGCTTTCTGCAATTATTTACTTAGGGAAGACTTTGACTGTTCTTTTCCAGGCAGCAGAAGAAACCATGCAGACCTCCTATGAAAGGAGAGGCTGGGAGGCCCTGTGCAGATATATACATGCTTTTGTACCATCAATTTGATGCCCCAATGTGTCCCAGTGCATCAGTTCATAAAAAAGGAGATGAGCTAAAATACTGGCCCAGCTACTTAATGCAGATGTGGGATTTGGCCCACAGTCATCCCATTTAAATTTAGTACTCAGCTGACATACCTTATTTAGGGCAATGTTCCTACTTAAGCAGTGGAGATAAATGTACAGTTCCAGAAAGTGATTCAGATCTTAAATTAACTGAATCATCCTCTTGAAGCCTCTTGTTTTGTTCCATAGACTACAACCCTAATTAATACACCTTGACTCGATGTCTATGTTTAGTTGAGATAGACCTTTGCCCATATGTCAGTGGATGTTGTGTTGTGTTGTGTTGTGTTGTGTTGTGGCTTCTGTGTTGTGGTGGGTCTTGTGCCAGGCAATGCAGGGGGAAGCAAAATATTTCTAGAGCACTGCCTTTTCTGCTCCTGCAGGCTGTCTCCTCTTTGTTCAGAGTTCTCTGTCAAGGTAGGATCTACCATTCCACAAATAGCCACTTGGATAGAGGCCATCTGTTTCTAAGTCATTTCTTGCTTGTTTTTAAATATAAAACCAGGGGGAAGTCTATGACAGAGAGTACATGACAGAGAAGGTAGTCCCAGGGCTTAAAATTGGTGATATGAGCTACAAAATTACTACAACTTCCCTTTTTTATTTAAGACTTATTTAAGAATTTTGAAAGGATATTTTGTAAGAATTATTATTGATGAAACAACAATGGGTAAAAGATTAAGAAGTCTTGGATGGAAGGTAATGAAATAGAGGCTCAAAAGAAGGCGATGCTGCTGCTGTATCTCTGTCTTTCTAGAGAATAACTGAGATGCCTTTTGGATTGCTGCTTGGATGACCTGCAAATGGTAGAGAGATATGTGGTAGCAGAAATGGCTCCAGTTTCTGGGTAGACTTGGAAAGACTTGCACAAATGTGTGATGGCCATGCACTGACAGAGAATCCCACTGGCTTACATGAACTCCATGAGTGAACTATCTTCATAAGCACTTGGGGCTTCTCGCATTTCCTCATGTGCGCTACTTTTGGTTGTGCAGCGCAATATATCCAGTGCAATAAAAAGGGGTGGCCTGCTGGGTTTCCTCTGCCAGCAGCTCAGCATCTTCAGTGTCTGCTACAACTACTCAGTTGGTCTCTTCATTGCGCTCTAGTGCTCAGGTACTCCAAAATCCTCGGCATTTGGGAATCTCTGGTTTTCTTTTGTTCCTTCTAATACTTGTAGTTATCTTGTAATCCATAAAAGGAACTAAAATGCTAGATGAATGAGTGCCTTTATGCTGCTTTTTTTTTTCCTCATCTCGGAATATCTTAAATACTGTGAGTTCTGTGTGACCACCAAATTGTTCTTGCAATATGAAACAGGGTGCATCTTTTTTATGCCTTGGAATATTAGGGGATGTGAGGGAGCTAAAATAACTTTGGGGGATAGAACAGACAGATAGGAGCCAAATCTAGTGCATTTTCATTGGCAGTAATTTCTACAGTAAATTATCACCAGAACACATTCAGATTTGTCTTGGAGAAAATTTACTGAAATCTTTCAAAAAAAAAAAAAAGGCTACAGCGAGAGCTAAGTATTGAACAGTGAGAAAAACTAGGGTTCTGGTTTTGAGCTGTCTCCTTGGTCTTCTTTTATTTAATTGTAAGCATCCCTAAGTAGTAGATGGAATTTCTTATTTACTTCCACCCAGCAGCTTTCTATTTTGACCTTGTTGCAATTGCACATGATTCCCCCTGCACAGCCCCTGTACAATTAAATGTTTTTGCTGGAGACCAGGGTTTCCAAACGTCAGTGTAGGTAAGTGCAGCACCGTCAGGAGAGCCAAAAGCAGCCTGAGAAGCCAAGAGGTTCCCCTGCAACTCTATAGTGTGGCCAAGAGTCAGGAGATACTGACACTGTTGCCAGTGATGGTACCTCTGTGCTTTTATATCCAAACAAGATCTGTTCGCTTCAGTACAGATTATATGAGCTACTATAATTTAATTTCTACAGAGCTTTGATTGCTAGTGGCAAGGTGTAAGGCAATAAACCAGTATTTCTTATATTTAGTGTTCTGAGAAGTATAGGTTATACACTTGAAACTGATTTAAAAACAACAAATACTTAAGTGGTGCATTTCAATAAAGGCCTCTAAAAGTTCTTGAAAAGAGAGAGCTGCCTGCCTACGAACAATGCAGTGAGAGGTGTGGGAGCAGGGAGTGTGCGTTGTGCATCTTACAGACAAGAGGAACTCCGAGGAAATGGAGGGAGTAAGGCAGAAACGAGGGATCGAGATGCAGACGGTGGCTGCTACCTTATGGGTTCGATTTGTCTCTCTCCCTGCAATCCTAAAACTGCAACAGCACCAATAAAAGAGCTGCTTTGAGGCTCTTTTTTGAAAGACTGTGACTCTTTTAACTGTTAAGCATCCTCACTGCATAGCTCATTGTACTCGGCTAATAAGCATTATCACTTGCATTGATGGACAGTGATTTACTAGCACAAGTGTGGTAAATCTTGACAGCATGTGCACTAATTGAAATCTGCAGTGTTTTTCCTAATATTGTAAAGGTCTCTCACTTTCTAGAAGAGCCCGTGAAGTTGTGTGCATAAGAACTGACAAGCTATTTCTGTGACAGCAGTGGCTGTGATTACAGCAGGCTTTGTAGTTGCTTGTGGCTGCAGAAAAGTGTGCTTTTTTGACTTGGATAGCAGTTTCTTGTAATATTCTGCAACACACAATGGATAAAAACCCTACCAAAATTTTTAATCTTATAGAGCAAACTAAATCTATACTGTCATAAAATGACCTAAACAAACATTACGCTTTCACTGTTCTCATTTTGTGTACTGAAGAAGGTGGAGATCATGTAGGCTGTATCCTAATGCTGCCCGTGTTGCAGTGAAAGGAGGCCCACTTTAAATAAACACTGAATCCAATTTCAGTCAGCCCTATATCTCTCGATTGCAATTTATTTTTCTTTAAATATGCAGAATAAGACTCAGGGCTTTTCATTTCTTAAGAGACGAACAACTAGAGCACTATGACACATTTATGTAATGCTTAATTTCAGAGGCAAGGAAATTAGACAAATGGATATATTGAGCCCAGAATTTAGATCAGGGTTCAGCTTCTGAGCTTAATGCGCTGTATTACCCTTTTAAATGATGTTCCTTTTTTGATGTAGTCTCTATCACCATTACACTCCCTTCCCATTGATGTTCTTCATCACGTATGTGTTACAAGTTCTTACTTAGCTGTGGTGGAGGGCGAAGCTAATTTGATTGATGCTGATGATAATAAAACAAATCCATCACAATATTTTTCTGTGTGTCTGAGGAAAGGCAGATTGGTAACTTAGCTCCCTTTCCTCATGGGAATACTCTCAAAAGATAGTTGCAGGTTAGTTGCAGGAATCTGTAGTGTGGTGAAGACAGGAAGAAATGGGAAAACAACACTCCCATGTTACCAGCCATCCACTGAGGTGTGGTGAGGAGTATTACAGAGTATTCTGTGACATTGAACAAGATTCCACAGAGCTAAAATCTGTGTATGCTGCAGCGTATAAGGAGTTTTTGTAACTTCTCCCCCAACTCCTAAAGCTGGCTTTTTTCTCCCAGATTTTTGTGTGTGTACAAAACCATTTCAGTTTGATATTTGCCAAACCGGAGTTTTCTGAGACTGATAAATTTTAGAAGTTAAATGTTTTACTTCAAGTTCAACACAATACTTTCTTCAGGCTTATTTTTTTCTCTTCCTTTAATTAAGCAGATACTTTTGTTCACATTTCCCATTTGAATCAGATGAGTTGAAAACAGATTTTATAGAATTTGTTGTTCAGCTAGTGAACTAAATACTGAGTGATTGCTATGCTATTGTTCTTTTTCCATGCTGATGTTTTCTGACTGTACATGAATGGCTTTCCACCAACTCTCCTGTGTCTTTACAAAGAGTCGAGAACAGCTCTTGGTTCCAATGCACACCAGTTTTATCCACAAAGGTCTCAGGAAAGTCCATAAGCAGGTAATTAACTTCAAACAGAGGAGCAGACACCCTCAGAGGAGAGCAGACACCCACATCATCTAGTTTGGGTCCCTAATTAAGGTGGGATTTGGAATCGTTGCTTTTAGGAACCAAAGTTCCCTTAGATGCTAGAAAGAGCCAGGAGTCTTCAGAGGGTAATGAAAGCCGCCACAATGACTGCTTAAAGCTAAACCAAGTGAGCGTCTCAGGTAAGAAAGCAGGTCCGTATGCTGAAAGGTGAATAAAAGCTTCCATGCGTTGCTGCCACAAGGGCACATAGCTGAGTATGCTGCAGCATGAAACAGACCTTTGTGGTCAGGAAGGCAGACAGCACCCTTTGCTAGACGTATTTTGTCCTTGCAGTATATGGCAGTAACGAAATCTAGATGCACTTACTGTAAAATATTTTCTTTTTGCAGTCTTCTCCGAGTTGAAAAACACTGAGTTTATAAAAGCTCATTTGGTGTACAACAAAATCTATCTATTCCTCCAAGAAATTTCAGCTATGCTTGCATAAGAGTTTCTCCTATTGGCTAATGTTTGCAAAGTGCTTTGGAGATGAAAGCATTAAGTGCCTGGTGTTATTACTACTGTAGGTATGCAGAAGGGAAGTATTCATGGAGAGTAGTTATTTCACATTCTCACACTGAAATAACTTGGGCCATGTTTATCCCCGGTGTAATTCAATGAGGCCAGTAGAAATCTATCAGGGTTGAACCTGGTCCTTTTTGTTTTTATCCGTAACACAATTTATATCAAATCAAGTTAGGTCACACTAGGACCTATTTCTGTAAAAACATGTTTGTCTGCAAAACCACTGAAACACCCTGAGAGTCAGTTTTCAATGTCATCCATCCCCAAGTGCTTTCACCATTCAAAAGCTTACCATTAAAGAAAACTTCCTTTATTTTCAATTTGTTGCATTGGAGGAAATGTTTGAAAGCTGTCATTTCCCATGGAAAGGCACTACAACATTGACTTTCAAAGAGCATAAGTCATTTTTAAAAGTGGGCCTTAGACTTCTAAGTTACTCAACTGCTCTTGAAGATTGTGTCCTTTCCAGTAATATGAATTAGCTGTGCACCTTTGGATATCATAATGAAAGCTTTATACATCGCTACCCAGCAGTTTACTTGAAGGGTGAATAAAATGATGAAATAAGAGACTAGGGAAAGTAAGAGGGAACACTGGAGGAGCAGAAAAAATATGTATTTTTATATAGATTTTGCCACTTGATATAGAATCATAGAATAATTGAAGTTGGAAGTCATCTGGTTCAACCCCCCCACACACAGCAGGGCAGACAGAATACGGTGCATTCCTTTTTAAACAAAAATTATATTCTAAGGCTCTAGGAAGATTAATTGTGCAAAACCAGCTAGATTTCTTGCCCCTGACTCCAACAGCCCCTCTCACCCTCCCATGACTTAAGAAATGAAGCAGGTAAAATATCTTACTTGTGGTAATGCAGAACACTTGTGGGTACTTTGTACTGGGCGAGGATTCTGTGCTGCAGGATCGTGCCTGCACCTCACTAATACATTAGAAGTCTGGCTTTTCTAGTAAGACAGTAACCAAAATCTCAGCTGCACATGAGGCAGACACGGTGCTCTGAATGACTCAAACCTTCAAAAATTTTCTGAGCTTTTTGGAAGGGCAGGGAATTAATTTATGACTCGATGACACTAGCAATTCCAGTTACTCGTAAGACAAAGATCAGAGAAACTCTACATATATTTCCCTGTGTTAAATCTTGTTTAACAAAGCCTTCCAAGCACAATAATGAGTAGCCTAAAAAACTAGTTCTGGACCGCTTAAGCTGTACTTTTCTTACCTGGAGGTGCTTAAAAGTGTGCACCAGCCTCACTGTAGCGTGATGCATGATAGTACTTATGTTTGTTCTACAGACCTGAACATTTCTCACGTTTACAGCAAAGCTATCGTGAGGTTTCCCAGCTGTTCAGGCAAAATTATGTTTTTTCACCTTGAGGATGACACTCCACCTTTTCCTGAGCAGCAGCAGCCATCCATACATCCCTAAGAATGCAGCATAGGTCATCCAGTGCTGGTGACATTAAGGAGATAAACACACCAACTGATTGCCAGAATTAACATAGTGCTGAAGTTCTCTCTGGCACCATGCCAGAGAACATGAAAATAATAACATAGATTTAAAACAAAACCTTTAAAAGCGCTTAGACTTAAAGAAAAATTTGCATCTTAGATGCAAATAGCCTGAAGGCATCTAAACAAGTTTCCAGAGTGTTTGTGCTAAAGCAGTGAATTGCGTGCAGAATGTTTGCAAAATTTGGAGGTGAAGGGGTTAAAGGGAGGGATGCAATCTAATTGTGAAAAGAATTGGCCCATTTAAAACAATAGCTTTACAGTTACTGAATTCATGGTAATTAAACGACAGGGTTGCTTCCTTAGGCTTTAAGGATTGGCAATGGAGTTCTTGTAATCCTCTCCTGATCTTCTCAGGGCATCAGGACTGTGGTTTATTGACATGTAATTAGATCAGGATGTCACTACATCAATGTCAGTGTAAACATCACTAAGTAAGTAGCTGATCCTTACAAGATCAGCAACCTAATCTCCTCTGGGATGCCAACAAGCTTTGTTAACACTTAGGCTTAGGATTGTATCTGTTCTTTTAATGCCAGACTCCCAACAACTGCGGGAGCTTTGACATCTCAAGTCAACCAGCATCTGAAGTCAAACTAGTTGTACTGGTGTTCTGGCAATTTCAATGCTTTGTCTGCTAATAGATTTTATTGATTATAAAACAAACAAATAATGACATCTTGCTGGCAGCACTTTTTGCAGGATGGCGTTGGACTTTAGTTTATGTTTTTAAGCCGACTGTGAGTCACCTACTGCACAGGTAACAGAAATTACTAGCTTTTAGAGGCACTTGTATAGGAGCTGATTTCTTACAGGCCTTATTCACAGCTTTAAAAGTCTTCAATTGCCATTGAAAGAAATCTTATAAAATAACATGTTAAAAGATTAATCATAAATCGTATTTTAAATTGCCAGCAATACAATCAAAGGAAATTGTTTCACAGAGCAGAGGTTTGAAATAAAAGCTCCACTTCTAAAAACATTTTTAGTGGAGAAAAATACCTATAAATTCATTTTATTTTGAGGGAACAGAAAAGATATCTTAATTGGGATCACTTCAGCTCAACTGATTTGCCCCAAAACTGTAAATCTAGTTCTATAGTCAAACCTGCCTTAGATTGAGGACCTCGTAACACCTTTTAGCAGACTCATGTTCAGTTCACGTCTATGGCAGTAGTCTGGCTTTTCCTAGCTTCCAGATGCACTTCAGAAATACGGCATAGACCACTGGGCTTCAGGAGCACAGTTTGAAACACACAGGTTATTTTTCTTCTTTGAACAAAACATCCACAGACTCTAATGGAAATTAAGAAGTAAGATTTTTCTAAAAGGTTACAATGTAGCTGTGAAGTGAAGGAATAAAGGTGTTGACATTAAGGTCTAAAACCCTGCCTATACTGAATTTTGAACAAAACTCATGTTACCTTCCATGGGTGTATTGTCAGGCACACGGGAGTATTTTCTTGACAGGGATGCGTCCCCGCCAAACACTGTAATTGTGTGAAATTCATGACCCTAAATCTGCGTAGGTGTTTAAACACAACTATATAAAATGAGGAAGAGCATAAGCATCTAAGAACAATAGTTACAAAAAAATCAGTGTGCTGAACTGATGTCCATTTTATGTAGCCAATAGGAAATACAATTTGGTTTTAGGTGATTACTGGGAAGGTTAACAAATGGATACTTCCAAAGCTTTAGGAATATTTAAGGCTATAAGTAACCCAGAAAGATGTCAGCAGTATTTGGAACCTACACAAATTTTAGCACTTGCCTCTGAATTTATTTGTTGCATCTGAGCACCTGATACTTTGTGAGCAATGAGTTTGTGAGTGGGCCCAGTTATGTCATTTCTTTAAGGTAGTGCACACCTTTGAAAAAGAGAAAAAGGAAAAAAAAAAAAAACAAAAAACAAACAAACCAAAAACCACGAAACCTTGCAAGCTTTTGTGCTGGGATGTATGCCCCTGTGGGGAACTGAAGGGGTGAGAATCACCAGTCTACCGCTATTATGCCTGCAGGGTTGAAGCTGGCCGGCTGCTCTTTGTGTCCTTTGTGCTCAAGGGCTTGGACTGGTAGTTTTTCATGGGCTTGTTTACTCTGACCTGCACACACATCAGGAAAACTTAAAAAAATGAAGTTACCGGAAATAAATCCAGAATAAGTGCATGGTAGAACGCTCATTGATGAATCCAGTCAAAATGACTTGAGAATTTCATGCATAAAACTATTTTTAAACTCTTTTCCCCAGGGGGCTAAAAGGTTTAATAGATTTAAAAAAATATTTCCCACTCTGGAAACCAGACATCTGAATTAAAATTGATATAAATTTGTTTTAACAAAGCTGTTAAGTGTTTAAAAGCTGCTATCACTGGAAATCAAAAAAAAAGAAAAGCCTGAATACAAAGTTAGAGTTAATTGCCTTTTTCTGCCTTTGGTCTCCGTCAGATTGAATCTTTCTCACATGCAGGGATGTAGGGAAGTTGTGAATGGTCTTGATGGAAGGTGAAAGGTTGATACCCCTTAACACCTCCAAGGATATACTGTAATGTAGAAAGTTGGGGCCTTCTCTAACCTCCTAAAAGAGGAATTCCTGGGTAATTTATTCACGCTTGCTTGCTGCACCTAAGTGATCGCCATACAAACACATCAGTAATCATGTTAAAAACCAGATTGGTAGACAAGGGGAACCCATCTCAGACATGCAAAGGACATGTCTTTCAAGTATGAGTTCTAAATTTTATCCAAGTTTAGAAATTATTTATTGACATAAGACAAATACACTGTTTCGCCTCTGTTTAAGTGCATGTTTAAAAAACTGTTTCCTTTTGCAGGTAACACTCAAGTTTAATGGAGTCTTTCAGAGAGAGAGCTTATTGTATTGGAGGTTAGGCAGAGGTTTGGGTCACTTGGTGGAACAAAGCAAAGGTTTTCACGGTTTCCACAGCTGCTAATCCTTTAAACATTACTTCAGGAAAAAAAAAAGTTCATTAAAAAATGTCCACTTTTTCTGCTTTAGAAATGAACACAATACTGCAGACATATCAGTCCCTTTTTTATTTGTCTAAGTAAACCAGCTTATGTGAATAAGGGAAACTGAACAAGACCTCTTCCAAAAACACTCCACCAGTCAAAGCTGGAAAGGTCAAATTGTTTGAAAATGACTAATGATTAGTTTATAGTTCCTTTAATGCACAGGTTCCATAACAATGGAATTAATCTTTAGAGGAAAAACATTTGAAGGTAGTTTACTCCCAAGGGAGACGTGCTGGGGTTTTGTACTAATAGTTATGATGAGCACTCATCAGGACAGACAGCAAAACCCCAGGACGTCTCATTGTTTAATCAGTTCGGGTAATATCAAGTTGATTAATCAGCTGCGCTTCCTTCTGACAGAAGCTGTTCATGTTTGCAGCAGTGGTAGCACTCCTCGCTCTGCATAACGCAGGAGCTCCGGTCTCCGATGCTGGGCAGAAAGAGCAATGCTTCTTTAAGCTTCTCCTATCTTTTCCTTCTGATTGAGGTTTTGGGGAAATTTTTTTCTTTTGTTTTGTTTTGTTTTGAGGTAGTTTTTTTGAACAGGAAAATGCTTTGAAGTGAAATCCTAGGAGCATTTTGTGTCTGTGTGTTGCGACCAATGCTGGTGTCTCAAACGCGGATTGGGTGATTTAGTGATGTCGGGAAAGCCAGACCTTCCCCTTGACTTCCCTGGGGACAAAATGTTTCAGTGAAGTCTGTCCTAATTTGTCTGATAAAGATACTTTTTGAACACTACTATAGGTGTGAGGGAAAATGAAGAGGGACATGCCAGCCTTCTGCATTTCCCAGCCACAGCACACTCCATTTGGGCTGAGCCAACACAGGGCCATTTGAGCGCATACCGAACCGGGGCTCTGCGCTTCTTCCATTCATGGATGGTAGTCACAGCAGGTTCCCATCTCCCATCTCCACGGATTTCCTCCTTTCTGACGGTAATCCTTGTCAGCACCCAGAAGCATATGTTTGTATGTGCACAAATGATGCGGTGTACTTAGATTTATGTGCTTTTGTATTGCAATGTATTTAAGGACAGACATACATGAATGAGAGGGAGGTGCATAGGCTGCCACGTGGTTAACTCGTTACAAATGTGAGAACCTGTTCCAAAACTGCACTTTGAGGGCTAAACTCAGTGCAAAGGAAAGCTATTCTATTAAATGTATTTTTAAAGCATTACAATGGTTGTGCTTCAGTCACAAGAAAAAAGTTATACGTGAGTATCATTTGAAGTCCATACAGTTCATGAAGATAGAGATGGAGATGGAAGCTGGTGGGCTGTGACAAATTCCTATGTGGTGCAACCATCCACGAATCAAATTCCTGAGCTTACTACAATGCAATGAGCCTGAAACTGTGAAGAAGAGAATTCCATTTTTAATTTGCGGTGAGCTAAATTCAATAAAATACAAGAAGATATGCCGTGGTTACATACAGCTGGTGTATTGCAGCAGATCAAAACAATACTTTTTTTGAAGTGAAAACTATTTAAAACTATTTTATCAATTTTGATTTATACCATTTTTTCTGAGAGCATGAAAATGCTCATTTATCCATTTTGCAAACAGGAAAGGAAATGATTAAATGGCAATAACGATCAGTGAGATTCTATACAGCCATTTACTATTACTATCCAATAATGCACTCTAATGTCTAAAGTGTCCTTTGGTGACAGCTCTGAAGCAGATCACTGGTGCTTGCTAGCATTAAAGTGCTTCCTTTTTAAAGTAATTTATTGCACATTTTACATGGCTATACTAGGACATCATGCTTTCTGGGTATCAGGTGAAGGGTTTAAGGAGGGGGCAAATGAGCAATATAAGCACTGCTAGATTTTAGGCATTCGGTTTTGGAGGTCTTTGAGAGCGTGAATTTGAGAAATATGCTAACTACAGATGGAACTTTGTGTAATTTGGAAAAAAGAAGCTTCTGTTATTGGATGTCATCATCTTCTGTCCTCTCCATTTGCCTCTCTCTGTATGTGTCTTCTTTTGTCTAATTGTACAATAATCATAACGCGATAATGTTTGCAACTTGCAATTCTTATGAAATTGTGACTAAAAGAACAAATGCGTGTGCATTAGAATGTGTTATTATCCCATTAGGGATGGGAAGAGAAACATACCTTTGAATTTCAAAGACCTTCTACATCAATGCATTAAATTGGAAGCAGTCATTTAATGGACAGAGATGGAAGAAGAAAGGATAGCTGTTTTTTTAAAGTTCTCTTCTTTTTCTTTCTTTAAAAATTAGTGAATAGAATACTGTGAGAAAAGCCAAGTCATCAGTGAGCATTTAAGAATATCTCCGGGCAAAACTTGAAAGCATCAGTTGTTGCAGAGGTGGAATTTCCAGAGACTTCACGTTCTGGCTCCTTGATAAATTTCTCAGATAATTAACTACTTTAGCTAGCAACCTCAAGTCCTGAAAAACATGAAGACCATTTAATCCTTCTGAGAAAGAAAAAAATTAATTTATTTGCTTGGTGTGCTTGTTTCAACTGATAAATAAATACTGAGGCCACAGTAGGGAGAACTTAAGGGTAGATGGGGAAGTTTCACTTTTCCCAGGCTTACTTTGGGCCAATTTTCTCTTGTTTTGCTCTTTTTTACCAGCTGATATTGTAGTCTCATATTTGGTTTATACTTTCTGTCAGATTTTCATAGATAAGTCTTGAGTGTGCAGTCATTTCTGCATAGATGCAGATCCTGTGGGGACAAGAATGTGCACTGATATCAAGTTGACCTTCCAGTCCCATGAGATCAACTCTTTGTCTCCAAGGTTGTGGATGCAATTGCAGAATTGGGACTTCAGCTTACAAAATGCTCTGAAATCTTGCAGATAAGATGCATGTGGGAAGTACCTGTGAAACAGAGGGATGAGAAGAAACAGAGGCTTACGTACAAATTACATCTTTGTTCACAACCAATCTGATTCATCTGCTTCTGGTCAAAAAAAAGCACAATATGTAACATTGGACTCCAGCCTACCATTTGCCAGTTTAACCTGCCAGAGGACATTTAAACTGGATGTTTTACTTAAGATACATCTGTAATGTAATCCCACACTTCATTTGTCATTGAGAAACAAGTATTAGGCCCTGTTGTTGTATGCACATTGTATGAACTGGTGGGAAATGACTGTGTATTATTCAGATAGTCTTAAAAATCCACCTGTAGCATGACTGTTTATTTCCCCTCAGAATAAAGGGAAGTCCTACACATAAAACTTGCCCTGTGGAGACATGGTATGCATAAAGTAAGATGAATGCAAAAAAAATAGTGATGATACAGAGTTTTTTTATTTAGTTATGTTCCATAAGCAATATGCACATCCCCTGCAAGAGGAAAATTCATAAAGAGAAAATGCAACTCATTGAGCTGTGCAAATCTTGAACAGCCGATTCATAACAAGTTCTCCCTGTGCTTTAGAGGGATTTGTTATAAACATTTTTTCTTCCTCTCTGTGTATGAAGAAGTATCCTGATAACCCCAGAGGCATGGTACAAAGACCATCCAGGTCAATGGATGCCTTTGCACTGGTTTCAGAAGGCTTTCAAGTTGGGCTACACTGTGAGACTTGCAGTGCTTCCAGTGTTCAAGGGGTCAACAGTTTATCAGAAATGCAATTCCATTAAAAACTTCATTTTTGAAGAGTCATTAGTCATATGGTTTTGCTCAGATGGAGCTGTGACTTGCTATCTGTGGTCTTAATATAGGTGCAATTTCAAAGTGTATTTTTAGGTAGGTTTCTAGGAACTGAGCAGACACACAGCAATACAAAAGGGAGGCAGGTAATGTACATTTGAAAGCCAGCAAATGGGTATGTTAAGTAGTCGCTTTGTCTTAATATTTAATAATAAACCCTATGTTCTCTAGAACCCTTTTAGGACCTTGATATTATATGTGGTTAATTCTGGTGTTTTCAAACTAAACTGCAGTTTTCCATTACTGGGCTGAACTCAGATTTTTTGAGATTTATTGATTAACATTTGAAGACACTCCTGCTATGCTATCTGAATTAGGGGAAAGAAAACATAGGTTAGAAATACTGAATATGCACTGTAAAGACTAACTATGCACATCCAATCAGCATGGGGTGAAAAATGAAAAAGCTGCATATTTCTTAAACCTAATAGAGGAAAACACTTCCATCACAGTCTACAGGCATGTTTCTAATTTTACCTCCCAATAATGCAAACCCAGAACAAGGACAATCAGACATTTTGCACATAAATAATACTTAGAATCATAGAATGGTTTAGGTTGGAAAGGACCTTGAAGATCATCTAGTTCCAACCTCCCTGCCATGGGACACCTTTCACTAGAACAGGTTGCTCAAAGCCCCATCCAGCCTGGCCTTGAACACCTCTAGGGACGGGGCGTCTACAAATTCACTGGGCAACCTGTTCCAGTGCCTCACCACCCTCACAGTGAAAAATTTTTTCCTGATATCTCATCCAAATCTACCTTCTTCTAGTATGAAGCCATTCCCCCTCATCTTATCACTACATGCCCTTGTAGAAAGTACCTTTCTAGCTTTCCTGTAGGCCCCCTTTAGGTACTGGAAGGCCAGATAAGGTCTCCCCAGAGCCTCCTCCAGGCTGAACAACCTCAACTGTCTCAGCCTGTCCTCATAGGAGAGGTGCTCTTATGGTACTTCTTAAGGAACAGTACTTTTGCAAGAGTCAGAGGCTAGAAACAGATCTCTGGGAACATGAAATAGTCTCAGGAAAGATTTTAGGGCAGCCTGAGGAAGCTTGTCCTGTCTCAGGCTCTATACTTTCCTGGACTGGTCTTGGCACTTGGCGTGGGGGTGTGCATCATTGGACAGTGCCAGGATTGTTCACTTCCATGTGATAAATTGTGCTACAAATCAAGATAGTGAAAATGATAATGAAAAAAACCCAAGTTTGTGATTTTGTGATTTGACATATTTTGCACCATTGAGGGAAATGTGAGTTAAATTTTAAACTCTTCTTTGCATCCAGGACTATGTTCTTACCTTTTTAAAACAAACAAACAAACAAACAAACAAACCAAAACAAAACTAAACTGAGAGAGTCATATAGTCACTTCAGATGGGAGCTTGTTGTGGTTTGAGAAATAAAGAAAACTTTAAGAAAGAAAACAACAGTAAACATTGCAAGACTCAATGAAATAATGAAAGCGGACAACATTGATTGCAATTTAGGTGAGAGATCATAAGTCTCTCATTGAAGGACATTCTATAAATACCATTCCTTTTCCTAACTTTTTACCTTGCTGCTGCTGTCAGTTTTTGCTTTTTAGATATTCTCCTGCTGTACTATTCTGCCTTTGAAAGTTAGGGTGGAGAACTGCCCCCAAGTAAGTCTCACACTGCTGCAGCAACCCCATACTTCGGGCTTAGGGAAGCTATGTACCTGAAGGGCAAAACTGGAATAGCTCTTCCACCTTGCTGGAGAGGACTAAGTAAGTAGTGTAATGCGAGGTGAAGAGAGACAATTCTTTTTTTGCTTTCCTTTGCTTCATCTTTTTATTCTTCTCCCGTCCACTTGCCCACTAGACATAATGATTTCCAGATTCACTAACAGCTAACCCTAGAAGATCACTGGCATAGCACTGTTAGCTGTGACAGGCAATAGTTAGCAGGTTAATGGCAAAAAAGCCCAAGCAGGTCTGTACAGCTACAGCCAGACCAGCAAATGAAACGTGCTGGCGTTGAGTCCTCTGGCCAAGAGCCGCAGAGCCACCCATGTCCGTGGTATTATTTCCAAGTCAGGGTGGCCATGTGCAAACCTGCACCTGGAACTGGTGCTGGGCCCAAGTTACTACTGGGAACAGTCCCCAGGCATGGCTGGGAGCAGATCAGGTGGAAAGCATGGGCCAACGCCATGCCAGAAACCTGTCACACCGCCTAGCAGCGCAGAGAGTTGAGCTCCACCGCCCATTCACTGGTACAGAGGCAGCCCACAACACCAGCCTGACTAATTGCTTGTCAGCCCTAACTTGTCTATATGCACATCTTCTCGTTGCTTCCCTCAGGCCACCTAGCAGACAGACAGACATGAAAAGTGATGAGACAAGGGTCATGCATCTTCTCTGCCCCTGAAGACAGCATGTTGCACATCTCCTGCCCAGGCCTGGAGATGAGACTGCCTGTTTCTGCTACCCTTTATGCCTGGATACTGGGTTTGCTTTTAAAGCATTTGCTTTATTTCATTAATTGTGCATGTAATTAATATATGTGCATTGATTTGAAGAATGGATTTAATGACAAGGAAGGGGAGCTCTGCGTTCCTTTTAGGCAGAGGAACGTTTGATGGGCTGGATATGTCAGGCCAGGGAAGTGTGCATTTACCACGGGGGGTTATTGATTCTCCTGGGGTGCTCCTGGCTGACAATGGTGTCTTTAAAAGATGAAAATGCTTTGGGTTTAGCGTGGGACATGAGCCAGGAAAAAAGATTCATGCAAGGCATTTTCACAGAAGCAGAAACGTAAGGTAAGTAATTTTCTCATGTAGTGCATGTACCATGAAGCAGAAGCAAGCCAGTTCACCTTAAACTTCTCATGTATGTCTGCGTTTCTGGTGGAGAACGGATGATGGCATGTTACCCTAGTTCGGACTAGCAAGAGGAATCCTTACAATAATAGGACAGCAAGTGAGTCAGTAACCAGGGAAGAAGACCTATAGTGTTTCGGGTGAATCTTAATCACGTCTTGATTTCAGTATCTAGATTTCCATTTTTTCACGTACTCCCACAAAGGATAGCCCCTTTCTGTGAGCATACTAATGCAAAGTAAAGCGAGGCACTGGTAGAGAATTTAATTGGACGGTAAAATAATGTTCTTTATGAGAAATAATTTTATTATAAGAAATAATGATTGATTTTAGCAGAGGTGGAGGGAATGTGAGTGTGCCTATATGCAAGTACAAATGCATCTACGTGTATGTGTATCTGTATATATAGGTGTATGTAAATGTAAAAGCATATATAGGTATAGATGTGTATAGAGAAAGATGAGTGTGTTTGTAAGTGCATATATATATTTGTGTGTGTGTGCTTCTTGGATCATTCAAGAAGGGAACAGAAATGATACAACATCGTTTAGGTATTTAACTATATAGCTCAACTGGATAAACATCCAAAGATGTGCCTGTAAAAATAACCTGTAACTACCCATAACCATAAAATGCCAATTAACAAAGAATCTAATTTACGTTAATTACAGCTAATAAATAATGCGGTTGTATTTTTCATCACAAAGTTAGCAAAAGATTTGTAAACTTGCAAATTTGCAATGAAGTCTGTTTATGGGTTGTACCAAATTATATGGAAATGACAAGCTTAACCAACCAGCTCTGGAGCAGATCCTGAAATGAACGTTCCTGTGCCAAAAAGCCTAATTTAGCCAAAAACAGAGGAGAAACATAATTAAAGATGAGAAAATATGAAAGACTCCACTTAATTTTACTGAAGTAATTATGAACTATTGACCCCATGAGATATTGCTATCCTCACTTCACAAATTTATCTCAACTATAAGATTACTTTTGGACCTAGATTTTTCTAAGATATTCAAGATTTGTCAAAATAAATTGCCTGCATTTCCCATCTAGTCTGACAATAATAATGAAGAAAATTTTCAGCCTCAATGCTGATTTCATATTTGTTATCATAAATTATACAATATTTCTGACAATGATTGCAATACTTCATCTCTACGCTAACTTGGGAACTCTCCATACTAGTGATATTATTTAGACTATTTACTCTGAAAAGTGTAAATTTACTCCAACATTTGTACAACATTTGCTATATTATGCATGGTGTTACACTACACCATTCTGAGTAACCTCTGGAAGTGACGTCTTTACCGGAAAAGCATTTTTCTGTGATGTACAAAACATCATCAGTTTGTGCTTGGTATATGCAAAGGAGATGAAGCCGTATTTTTAGTTTTCTTGAATAATTTTACTGCTTTCTGGATCCTGGACTTTCAGAAACAGAGGTTTCTATTGTCCCTGTCTGGTAGAATAATGAAGGAGATGTCATACCTTTAGGCTAGATTCTGTAAAACTGCAGAAAAAGACCTTCTTTCTGGGTTGTGGGGATACAAATCATAAAAAAAGCCTATTTTATGGATGGAAAGGTTATACTTGCATTTCTAGGGTTTTTTTTAGGAATCATGGCAGGAATGGACCTAAGGCTGCATAATGATCATGACTGTGCACTTCAGTGCTTCCCAAGGAACTTATTTTTCCTTTTACATTTTCTGGATTTTCAGTATTTTCACATATGACTTATTCCCCTTGTTACAGGTGTATACTAGACTTTTAGATGCTGAATAGGTTTTGCTTTCCTGTGGGACAGTGAAGACAGACAAATATGCAGTAACTTTCCAAGTTACCTTATTTTACACCCAAGTTGAATTCAATATTAGTCAGCAGTTAGCATGATCAGAAGCAACCAGCTGAGGTAGTGCTCTCACTCTGCCCCAGGAACAAAAAAACCCACAAACCAACACAGAAAAAAAACTTTATTTTGTCAATAACAATCCATACTTGGCCTTGTTGAAAAAGAAAATATGGTTTCAAATAGCTGGAAATTGAAGTGCCATTTCAGTAAAGGCCGGTGTAAGTAGACAACTTCATCTTGTAGACCTGTCACTCAGATTGCTTCCATCAGGAGTAAACTCGCTCTAACGAAACACCAGCTAACACAGCAGTATTTTAACTACAAACTTAACACAGCGAGGCTTCTCCCCAAGTCCTGAGGCAGGGGTGCTGCAGTGTGCCATGCTGCTCTGGAAAAGGTCAGTGGGCCATGTCTAGGTTCCTCCCGCTCAGGGTTAGGCCGAGGAGCTAATGCTAGAAATGTGTTTGTCCCAGGCTTCGCAACTGCCCATGGAGAGAAAGGTTCACCTTCAGAAGACAACTCAGATGGCTGTTGGGCTGACGGCTTTGTTCTCTACTGACTGTAGAGGGAGATGAGTTTGGCAAGCTCCTAACTCAGCTCTTCAACTATGTATACAAATTTAGGTTGGATTTACCAGAAGGCAGCTAAACCTTTTGCACTTTAGCTGATTCCTAGAGGAATTTTGCTGTTGATGTAACCCAGCATATGGTCCATGATGCTCCCGATTGCTCTGAAGTCTTACTGTAGAAAAGCAGCTCAAATGTCTTTCCACCTCCCCTCAAGTCCTCAGCAGAACACTGCTCGGATCATAGAAATTTGTCTCCCTGGCTTTGCGTTGAGACTATGCCCACTGAGTTGTACAGCAACACCAGAAAGTAAAACATATTGAACTTGACAAAGTGCCAATGATATAATATCAAGGAAAAAATTATAGTGTGCTATATTGAACTGGTCCTGACATCTTTAAGTAAAAATATAGTATAGTTATGCTGACTGAAGTGCATTTTATCCTGTCCCTGTAGACTGACAATTACATTCCTTCCTGCCTTTACTGAAATAACCCCTGATCCCGACTTACCTATTCTGAATCCGAAGGTTTCTATACGAACATCATAAACAGCAAGGTAAACCAGGAGTTTTTATCCTCCTGTTCAAAAGTGTCTCATTAAATTCCCTGAAAAACAAAAATGGTCTGTGAATTTGACTTAAGCAAAGAAAAGTTGTGAAATAAATCAAGGAAAAAAAAGAAAAAAGGGTTATGTGATACAAGGATTTAAATGTCATTTCTGGCAGGAAATAAAGACATATTTGAAAAGGCATACAAGGAACACGTCTTCATAGCCTGAGAGCCAATTATATATGAGGACTACTGTATTTCATTACACAGCAAGAACAGGTACCACTATGACAGAGCTGCTAAGTTACAAGAATGATTGTGAAATTCCAGGGACTCTGAACTCTAGAGCAGTTATTTTTATTTTACTGTACAAGTGTCAATCCTCTGCAAATAGTTTGCATTTGGCCACAATAGAAAAAAGTTTTGGTTTTGCATCAAATTTCTACGGTTATTATTTGCCAAAATGCTTAATTTTGAGACGCCCAAGTCTCTGAAATAATCATAAAAATCCCATGGGTATAAAATTGTTTTTCTCATTCTTATTCTCTGTTTCTTAGAAGTCACTTGCAGTGTATTTCCAGTCATTTTTTTTGAGACTAAAACTTGGATAAATAATGACTGTATCCTAAAAAAAAGAAAAGGAAACTCATTTAAAAAGAGTGTTCCTTACCCTATTCACTGAGCACAGAATCGGGCCCTTATTGTAACATTACACTTCTAGGGCTATAGGGTACAAATACAGCAAGCATATCAGAGCTCATTTTGCAGGCTGAGAAACGCAATGGATTTCTCATCTGAAACAGACACAGGTGAAATTTTTAAGTTGTTTTCTCTCTTTCTTTTTCTCTTGAACTGATAAAAGAAAAAGCTCATACCAGGTACGATATCTTTTACCAAAAAAACATAAAATATATTGTTGTATCTATAAAATAAAATCTCCAAGGAAATTGTGTGGACCTCTGCTTGTAGCAACCCATAAATAGCTGAATGTCAGGTTGGTGATAACCCTGACCAGACTGGCCAAAATTCTGCTGGCCCATTTCAATCTGATCTCTAGTCCTCTCTGTTTTCCTAAAAGTGTATTTAACATTTGAATGAACAGCTCCCTCACAACTCTCTGCTAACTCTTTCTCCATTGTTCTCAAGGGTCACAACTAATAATAATTACTTCTGGAGAAGAAGTTTTTCCTGTGATGAGTTAAACCTAAAAACAAAACCCAGAGAGTAGTGCAATCCCCTCAGGACAACATTATTCAGTTTTAAATTGCTCCCACCAGAAGACTTAGAATTTTACACATATCCAGAATTGCTTTTATAATAAAAAATAAATGTTCTATAAGTGACAGTATCATGGGAATATCAACAGCAGTGACATAAGTCTAGTCAATTCCGCGAGAGAAGCCAGCATTCCTTGAGCTCCTCTTTCTTCCTTTCTCTTTTCACGCAGCTTCCTGAGTCACCACCAGTTCTCAGCTTGGCTTTATTTTTCGACATCCGTTGTTTGATAGGTGCTATTTTAATTGCCTTCAGCTTCTTTAAATGTTTGTCCGTATGGAATATGAGTTCACCTCTCCTGATGCGCCACAGCCCATATCAGGCACATTCATTGCATTTAATCTGGAGTATTCTCAAAGTCTATACTCTCTCAGACCTGCATGATTTCACAAGGAGATTTCCAGTTTTCCTTTTGACCCTTATGACCTGTTCTATTTTTCTGTCAATATTCGATGCATCTATGAAGTGTTCCTTTGCTAATTACAAATTAAGAATCGCTATAAAGATGACATTCTTTCTTAGGAAAGGTATTGGTGCCCAAAGGATATGGAGTAGGGCTATTCCATGTGTTATTATGTGCTATCTATTATATAAAATGAAGAAACAATACTGTAGAACAAAGCAAATGGGGGTGATACATTATAGGTGAGAAACATTGGTTGTAAACCGCAAAAAAAAAGCTCCTTCTCTTGCCTTGAAGAAGCTGTATTTTATTTATGTATATGGTATGTGTACTATCAAAGCTGCAGCTCTTGATGCAACGATGGCACGTCTGTTGGTACCCATTCTCTTACACTAAACTGCAGACAAAACCCGTAGAGGCTAAAATCAATACCACGACAATCTTGTCCCAGTCCCTTCTGTTGCTGTTTTTAAACAAAGAGAAATGTAAAAATGAGAGCAAAGCCTTAAATGGCAAACAGGCATAAAAACAAGCAGAGAAGGAATGAATCAGGTGCATTTGTTTATTCCCAAAGTCCTTCTTCTTTCGTCAGGCAAATGCGAAGAGAAATATTTGTTAATCTCAGGGTAAAAATTTAGCTTTTTAAAAAAAAATTCTAGGTGCGTGGGGGAAAAATACACCTAAGGATAGTTAGAGGGGGGAAAGTAGTGTAAATCACTCTCCTGGACAAAGCAGGTGGCACAGCGTTTTTGAGAGATTTTCAAGACTGTACCTATTGTAACAGGGAAGTTGGCTTCGAGTTATTTACACAAGCTTCCTCAGATTTAGACCTAGAAAATTAAACGTAGATTTTTGTGTTCGCTACAGCTAAAGTTACAAAAATCTCGCCGCTTTATCCGCGGGCAGGAGTGCTGACTGTGCAGGTTCGTCCGTCGCAAAGGCGCGCTCGCTCAGAAACGTGCGGGGCACTTTGCTCGTTCCCTTTCTTTAATTTCTTTGCTTTGCGTTGTCGAGAGGGTTAGAGCAGATTTTTGGTTCACATAAAAGTGTACAGTGTTAACTAGGTGACATATGGGTGGATGAAACATTACTGATTGTCCACTGCAGCCAGGGAGGCCGAGTTTCCATAGAGATAAGAAGGAAAAGTGCTCCATGCAACCTAATTGGTATGCATCTCCAGATCAGGTTCATTGTGCTTTTGCTAATGACAGGGTTGTCTCAGTAATAAGGATGGTGCACTGGAGAAATTTGCTGCCTTGGTATATTTTTCCCTGGCAGAAAACTACTTAGAGACTGTAGTCAGTAAGAAGAGTGACTGGCAGGCTGAAGGGGCTGCTTAGCAGCATATGGGGGAAGGCTGGCGCTCTGTGCCACATGCATATGGCTGCCATTAAACTCCAGCTTTGCGCTTTGTGTATTTCTGGTCCCATGCCAGTAAGCCCACCTGCTGCAAGAATACTTGTAAAGCACAACTCAAAAGTGATTGAAAAGCTACTAGAATAAACTGTAATAACACAGTGCTTCACAGATGGGACATAATTGCAAGCTAAAGTGTACAGCCTCTGCAGTAATGAAAACACGAGCCATTAAATTAAAATCATAAGGGAAAAAACTATAAAAGTCTGTTGAATTTTTTTTTTTTTAGTTTTATTGCAAAACTTCAATTTTCTTGCCCTCATTAATCAAATACCATAAAACTACAGTGCTACTTTGTCTGAGTGAAGATTCAGGCAATTAAAATGATGAATGTAGATTAAAATGATGTAACTTTTGTTATTTACTTACTTGGACAACTTAAGCTTTGGGCAGTGTTAGGAAAGGAAAGCTGACATGAATCTATCAATTTGCAGATTAAGGTACGGTTGGGACTTTGCACTTAGAATTCGCTTGTAAAAAAGCTGGTTTGCAGGAGAAAAGTACCAGTGTCGATTTTGCTTCCTTAATATGTTATTTTCGCCCTTTAAATAATACTAATTTGATTTTTCTTAAAAAAAAATAATTCAAAAAAACAGACTTTAAAACTGTGTAAACACACAAAACTACTTGAACAATATCAAAGCAGTTTTAATTAGTGGTAGTGTGGTAATAATGAAATCGCTAATCTGACATGTAATTAGTTGTACGGTGTGTATGAGTGTTATGTGAAGCTGAATGGGCTCAGCAGGGCCCTAATACATTCTGGCCTCTCAAGGCGTTCTCTAGTGGAGAGAGGCCTGACAGAGCCATCTTTGTTCTGTTCCCTTTCTGTGGGTGGGCGATGCAAGGAGAAAGAAACATTTGTTTCACAGTAGTCACCGAAGTAAACAGGCTCTAAAAGCCTTTTTCATTTTTAATTATGCATTTCTCCAGCACCCGTCATAGCAAAGTCCGTAGGACAGGTTTTAAGTACATCGAATAATGCCTGACTGGTTAAAAATATATATAAATGTATATTTAAGGGAATATTTATAAATCTAACAGTTTGGTACATCTTTACAAGAGGGTCTTTCCTCCCTTTAAAAGGATGAGCGCTTTCCTAAATGTGCCGTTTATACACAATTTATGCAGGAGTTGCATTTGATCTGGCAAAGACTTTGGCAAACGCTAGAGGTGCTAATGAGCTATCCGTAAATGTTTGATCCCATCCCTTTTCTCCTCTGGAACTGGCCTCAAAAAAAAAAAAAAACACAACCAACCCTCTGAAAAGATAGCATCCATTCATTAGCTGCCTGAGAACTCATAGCAATATCAGATGACTGGCATTTCTTAATATACTACCGTTCAAAAGAAATTTATTTTGCTAAAAGACCTATCAAGAGTAAGGTATATCGGCAGCCTGCACGTTGTAGGTTACTACCAGATTTCCTAAAAGTGTAGTAAAGTATATCTGTACCCCAGAGAATCTGGACTATAATTCACATAAGTACTATGTAGACAACTAAAAGAAAATGGTCGGCTTTATTTGCTTTTGCAGAGTTGTTTTTTTTTTTCCTTAGTCAGGCGAGGCAACCAGGCATCTTTTCTCTGAATGAGATCGGTTCGTTCTTGAGTAAACAGAACATAGCGTGTTTTGCTCACACTTGGTAAATTTAAAGCTTGCTTGAGTGATTAGAGCCCAATTATTGCCAAGCAGCAATACCCAGGTGCAGACAAATAAACACTGAAGGCAAAGTGCTTATAATCAGTTGCTGGTTGTTATTACTACAAGTCAGGCTCTAATGCTAGTGTTTATTACACAATGCAGGTATCTTCTCTGAATCAGATAATTTAATCATTACTCTCCCACTGGTGCTCCAATGCTTGTATTTTATCAATATTTTTAGCAATAAATATTCTTATTAGCCTATTATTGTGGTTAGAAGACCACCTAGGTCCTTCCTCTTCACTTAGGACTCTTCCTCTCATGTGGTGCCTGTACATCATGACAGGGAGCTGTACCAGGTAGTGAGAAATTATTTGGAAAATTTGGCAAGCAGCACTGTCTCTGAGTTATTTATTTATTTATGGCAAACATCACATGAGATCATCAGGGGCGTTTGAATGGGGAATTTTCTATACAGACATTGCTTTTATCATCTTTAATGAAGCCCATCACCAATAGAATTGAGTAACGTCTAACTTTCTATTGTTACTTCTGCAATCTCCACCCCTTTTTCAAGCATTGGACACAATATTACAGGCTGGGAATTGATAGGGATGTCTATGGGTAAAATACCTGCATTTTCAAAAATAGGGTTATGCTCCCTTTTTTTAATGCTTGTCCTCATTCACGCCAGTTTTTACTTGTATATAGGAGGGAGCAGCAGCAGCAGCCTCTGGGCTGTGAGAAGGTTAGGGGTTTGTGCTCTTCTGGCTCAGATTAAAGCCAGGTAAAGTGGAATGACACCAACACGGTGCATCAATAGTGCTGGCCCCGGGTAGCTGCCACGTTGCAGCTGAAAAAGAAGCCAAAATCTGAATGATTGGGTTGTCCATTGAAGATGTGAATGCATTAATTAAATTTTTCACCTGACAAATGTGACCTCATTTGAGAGGTTTTAGTTGTTGAGCTGTTGAAAACCTACCCATGTGTTTTAAAGTCAGTGAAACACAGGTAGGCTCAACATTTTTCAGACCTTTTCAAACACAGTTACTTTAGCACCTCAGGAAGCTGGATCCCACATCTCTGCTACAAAATGCTCTGTCTGGACAGTGAAAGGCATTCACCACCAGGTGTTACACATCCGTTTTTGTTGAGGTCATGCCAATCCTGGCATGGCATCCTGTTTGGTATGACTAAGGCTAACAGAATTTGGCACTTTGCAAGGTCTCCTATCTGGAAAAAAAAATGTAAAAAGCAGGATTGGTGGAAAATAACAGCTTCTTTACAATGAAACAGTGAAAAAAAAAAATGCATAAACCAGGAATTTCTACTATAAATAATGTGATATAATGTCCATAAGACATTGTTCAACTTTTGTTTAAAGAACCTGCAGGGTAATGCTTAGATCACATAAGATGTTCAGGATGCTCTTTCTACCCTGAATGCAACGGAAACTGAGAAGAACCAAAAGCAATTCACACGGTAGAAATCAGCAGTTACTAGGTCAAGCTCATGATGTCTATTTTCTGAGAACCCAGTTAGGCAGGGGAGATGTCCAAGACACAAGACCTTGGTTATTTGCCCTGTATCCCCATACTGACAAACAGCTTGGCCTGGGGAAGGTAATGGGGTGACTCCCCACTAAAAAAAATAACTATTCCCAGTCAGCAAGGAAAAGCCACATTTCCACTCTTCATGTATTTTTGTATAAGCTGACACAGCTGGACAAAAATATTTTTTCTATCCTATGAAAATTTTCAAAACACACACAAAAAAACTTCCCATTCCATTCTTGAGTTTAAAGAGTTGAGGTTTCAGTTTTGAAAGCCCACCCAGACATTATTTTCAATTCACTAAATTAAAAAGTTTGGCTGCAATAATTTCAAATGATTTGACCTTCACCTTCTGGTCTTGTTATCTTTTAACACCTATATATTAAAAACTAGATACAATTGTGTTATGTAGTACTGTACATATGCTACATATAAAATTGCATGCATTACTAGATATTTTGCATGATGACATTTCCAACGGGAAAGTAATTTTCTCCTTGGGAAATGTCAAAATTTTTGTCTGACAATTTCAAAATATTTTTCAAATTTTTCTTGAATTGCAAAATGCTTCTGAATCTATCTTTTGACATAGACAGTTTTGACTTTGCTGGAGAATTCCCAGCTACCTCTAGCAAGCATGTGGAAGGCACTTGCTGGTGCAGGGCTGTACATTCTGAGCATGATAATCTGGTAGAAGAAAGAGCACAGAATGATGAATTGACTTAGCCCTGGTCTCAACAGCAAGATTTTAGCAGAGCTCAGCATACTATTGAGGGATGTAACCCAAACTTTAATAAAGCCCCTGAGAGTTTGGTCTCTGAAATCCATAGGATCATCATTTTCTCACTACTCCTGGCATCCTTGCCACAAACCCTGATAAAATAATCCAACTGTAAAGGAGGCAGCTATATAATTTCAAAGAGCTTGGACCCTAAAAGAGCTTAAAAAGTGGTACTACAAAGAATGGATTTTAAAATTAAGACATTAGACAGATAAAATGGACAATGGGATTTGGGTAATGTAAGACTTATTTGATGACCATACATAATATGGAAAGCCAGTGGGAGGCAACCTTTATCTCTCGTCAGCCCACTGAACACACAGGTTCAAATACATCCTTCACCCAGCCAGTGCACCCCTGTCAGCTGTGTCCCACTCTCTCCCTGGGTGGATGCTCCCATTGTTGTGTCTTATGTGGAAGTTTTAAGTAGCTCTCCCCCTAGAAAGGTTAGGCAGTGTGGTGCTAAAGGCTGAGGAGGGGTTGTGTTTTGTCCTGGAACATGACTCATGTGTTGCTTGATTCAGACCACAACAGTATCTCTTCTTAATGCTCATTTAAATATTTGTTAATTCGTGAACTAATTTAGCATATTTGTGCCTATCAGTTTCTGCCTAGCCCTTGTTGACTGTAGAGCCGTAAAAAATAGAGTACTGCTAGATCATGGAGTTCAAGCTGACTCTCGAGGACTGAATTGATTCAATGTCAGCACTCATTCCTGTCCAACTTTATCTCTGTGCGTGCCTCCACGGGTCCCAATAGCAGGCTTTCAAAAAGAAACCTTTAGGGCCTGAGCTTGAAAGATAACGAGCCGGTATGAACATTCGTTGCCATACGCAAGGACCACTGTGAAAGCAGAGGAAGGAGTTTGTTAGGATTTCATAGAGAACAAATTTTGTCAAAATTCTACGAATTACAGAAACACACTTTGAAGCATTCAAATTGCGTCTTTTAACATATTTGCAAGTTTTCATTAATTTGGAGAATTTTTATCTTTGGAAATAGCTATATTTTCTATTTGTGGTTTTTTTCTCTGTTTGTGCTTTGCAAAAACAGTATTCATGGGAAAAATAAATAAGGAAGTAAAAATATGCTTTTTGCTTTTGACAAATGTGGGAGCTGCAAATTACTGGTGGAAAATGAATATTTCCATCTTTGTGTGAACTTGGTGAAAAGCCAACATCTTCCACACAGCTGCAGAGGTGCAGGGCCAAATTAATTTGTGGTGCAATTCAATGGACTTCTATGAAATAACATCAGTAAGAGTTTAGTCCCCACGCAATAAAAAACAGTATATAAAATGTTTATAGTGGTAAGTGGTTGATTAAGTATGGTATAAATAGAAGCTGATCTAACACATATTTCATTGGAGTTGAAAGGGTACAAAAGCAGGTAAAGAAACCAATAAGCTTGTTTTACTAACAGCTCTTTAATTACTGGTAGTCCTTGTTTAATGCCACATAGCTGCTTTTCTGTGCCCTCCATGTACAGTTAAGTCTGCATTTCCCTATTTTCTTACATAAATAGCAAAACTAATGTGATGTACTACTGCAGAGTTTGTCTGAAGACTTGTAACTGCAGTGTTTTAGACCATAAAAACATACCAACTCAGTCCATTCCGTTTCATCATGGTTCAGCAACCAGCCAGTGGGTGTTTGTAATCCTTGAGCCCTGAAGTACCGCTGCTGATCAGAGATGCACCTGGAGTTAAACAGAAGAGGCTGCTGTCACACCCCACCTGGGACATATAGCCACGTTTCCCTTCTGAAGGAACATGTGGGAGAGGAGACTAGCACATATCCATCTTAGGTCTCACCTTGTCTTTACAAACTGGCTAAACATTGTTGGATTTACTTTCATTTCTGTTCCAATTTAAGATCGCATGGTTCTTCACTATCTCTACAGTGTAGAAGTGATAAATAAAGTGGTTGAAATCCATCACTTTGGATTTGCAGGCTAGGTAAGGACAAGGGGAAGAGCTCCATGGTGCACAAGTAAGGTGTGATGGAACTGAGGGGACTGGGATTCTTTAGTCTGGAGAAAATGATGTTCAGGGGAGACCTTATTGTTCTCTACAACTACCTGAAAGGAGGTTGTAGCAAGGGGGGGATCTGCCTTTTTTCCCAGGTAACAAGCAATAGGACAAGAGGAAAAGGCCTCAAGTTGTGCTGGGCAAGGTTTAGATTGGATATTAGAAAAGATTTCTTCACTGAAAACGTTGTCAAGCATTGGAACAGGCTGCCCAAGGAAGTGGTTTAGTCACCATCCCTGGAGGTATTTAAAAGACGTGTAGATGTGGTGCTTAGGGACATGGTTTAGTGGTGGACTTAGCAGCATTAGGTTAACAGTTGGACTTGATGATCATAAAGGTCTTTTCCAACCTAAATGATTCTGTGATTCCACCTGCATGCTTTTATCCTTTAGCAGACCCTGTAGGGCAACCTGAAAGTGTTTACGGGAATCGATCACAGCTGGATCCTACTGAGATGCTGCAATTGCCTCTGAACAAGAGGTACATCTATTGGCCTACTAGGCATGAATGCATTCATAAGCCCCAGGGTTTCCAGGAACATTTTGAGGTGGGGCTGGTAGCAAGTGTTTCATTTATAGAAAACCCACTTTTTTCTGTGCTCAGGTTTTGCCCAGCCATTTTGTATTATCACTTCTAAGAAAGTGGCATACAATGGTGTGCATCTTTCCTATGTAGATGTTACCTCACCAGGTTTCAGCAAGCTAGTGTGGTCCATGCAGAATCAGTGTTTGTTTTATCTCAGCCAGTTTATTTGGAATAAGTTAGTTTTACTCTATCTTGTGGAGTTTATAAGGCATCATAAGGGCAACTGCCAAAAGCAACCAACTCTCTTTTCGCACTTACAGTTCTCAGGATTGCTCTCTGGTCTTTTACGGTTTCTTCCATACAATATGGGACAACTGAAATCAAGACTTCCACTTCATATATACCCTTCCAAAAATACCACATTTATTGAACTCCGGACTTTGTTCTCTTTGAGAGTTCCAGTGTTTCTAATTAGAACTGAGTTTATTACTCTAATAGCTTTTATTCATATTAGAATACCAGTAAGACATAGAAAATTAGTTTTACAGTTTCTCTTTTTCAGCATACTTGGAGATTGTGGATCCACTTTAGGCAGCACTATGGATTTAATTAAATTCCAGCATTAACTCACAAAGGCTTTTTAGACCTTTACTTTGTCCCTTGGAAGTGAGTTTACATGCGGAAAATTCATTTCACAAGTAATGATTTTTAGAGCATACCAAAAGGTATTAATAATTATGGTTATTTTATATTGGACCTTAGTGACATGGCACAGATGGCTTTGATGTTTAATCAGTAGCTGTGCTTCACAGCTTATTTTCATTAGTGATTAACCTTGACTTATTATATAACAGAAGAACATAAGACAGAGTCTGAAAGACAGTTTCCTTTGCTATATCTGTGTTTGCTGTGAAATTTGGCCTCATTTTTAAAGAAATGTACATCCACAGCTGATCACTTCTTTTGAATGATCACACACGGACTCTCATTTGCTATACCAGTTCATAAATAAAAATGTGACATTTGTGTATCCAAATTTGATGCTGCTGAGGTGTCAACCAATGCTTATTTCAAGTGTTTAATGGGAATACATTTTTATTTTATAATTTTAAAAGTTTGTAATTTTTTTAAAAAATAGAGAGCATAGAGATTCAACCTTTTTTGAAAAAACAGTAGGCATGCTAAACTATGCAAGTTAACAAGGCCTGTGCTATATCTCGTATGGATTGATGTCTTCACAGAAAGTCCTTTTATATTTCTTTCCAGCTATTCCCAACAAAAAAAAATCTAAGCGTTAAACATCTGAGGTTCTGTACTTCTCCCTAATCACAACAATAGACACCCGTCAATGGACTTCTTTCCCTGCAGCTCTGGGATTACCTGTGAGAAAGAGTCAGGATGAAAACAAAGAATAAAAAGGAGAAGTCAGAGAAAAAGGTGATAAAGATGTATTTTTTAGATTAATATCAAATGTGATGGAAGAAAAGGCAAGTATGTTCAGCAAATATCATATGCCTCACAGTGTAAAATGTTTGTTTAACTCAGAATTCAAAACTTCAGCTCTGAAACTGCATCTCTTGTGTTTTGAGGACTGGTATTTCTCAATATCATTGTCCTAGTCAAGATGGAATCCTGGATCACAAAGTAGAACTGTCTGATTTCAGCATCAGAAGATGTAACACCTTTTCTTCTAAAAGTTTAGTGTACTGCACCCCTTCATCCCCCAGTAGCAGAATGATGCCATGAAAGAAATTGCTTACTGTGACCAGAGCAATATCTACATCCAAAAGTAAAACCAGAGAAACCTAGAGTAGTCTATATAGCAACCATAATATACCATTACAGTAACTCAAGCTATTGAACTTTTAAGTTACTACCTAGTCTGATGTCACTCTTCTCAGTAATGCAGTTGAGGACCAGCATAAACATAATTTATTGTCATTTTCCAGATGTCAGTAACACCAATCAAACTTAAATCCAAGACATGGCACAGAAACCTCACATCCATCCTTATTCTTTACAGATAAGGGCAACCATGACCTTTCACTTTCTTTGGCGACTGAATAAAAGCATCCCCGTCCCCAAGAGGTGGAAGAGATTGGACAAAAGTATCTTGTCTTCCTTGTTTTCACAAAAGCCAAGCAGGTTGCTTTGCTCCCATATTTATTCACACCCACTGATTAGCAGAAAACTCTTAATTCTCCCAGAATGTTCAAAACCTTCGTAAAGATGACAAAGATATTGGAAAAACAGAGGTCAAGACAAAAGCAGTAGGCATCTCTCTCCCCATGACCCCCTTCTGAGCTCTGTTTTGTGTCTTGCTTAACAACAGCATCTTGCAGTTCTTCATTGCAGTACTGAGATACTGGTACTGAGATAAAAACCAGAAAGTTACAGATGAATTCAGGGATAGCACTCACAAGAATTTGCTCACTTTAGTATTTCCTGCACTGTTCAGAGTATCTTCCTTTGGGTCCCTAAATTGCTTCCCCATTTAGTAGGTTCTTTCGGACTTTTAGAGGCTGCTCAATGTCCTAACACCTTGACCAACAAAACATTTCTGACCTTCCATCTGCAGTTTTGATTTCTGTGACTGAACTCATGTTTGGCCCTACTGACTTACATAGCTCTGACTTCAAGGCTCGATTGTTTCGGTTCAGTATATTTGAAATGAAACAAAACGCCTTGGAAAGAGCTTCAACTAATCAAGGAAGCAGCAGACTGCCTGCTTGACAATGCAGGTCAATTGTGAACACATCTTAGTGTTTCTTCACGTTTTCGCCCCATTGAATTCTGATCCCAGTTCAAGGTCTCCTTCTGATTTTTACGGTTCTCCATGAGATTGATTCTACCTCTTTCAGCAATTATATTTTCCTCTGCGGAGGTGACCTTCATGACAGATCTGGTCCACTAGAATCAAAAGAACCGTAACAGGAATGGAAAGTAGCAAAAACGAGACCTTGAACTAGCTGATGTAAATATTTATGACAAAATATTAAAAAAAAGTAAGCCTGAACATTTTGAGAATAAAATGCAAAACTTATTTTTCTGATTGGCTTTCATTCAGTTTGCCATCAACACATGTAGTAAATGTCTTTTATTTTTCTTTTTTTCCCTTCATCTTCTTTATATACTTGATCTTTTGTGTGTGAGGTCGTCATTTCCCGAGATGTGACTTGAAGAGCTTGAAACAGAAAACTGAGAAGACTGGTAAATGTTCTAGCTTTAGAAGGAGTTTAGATTAGATGTGAGTAAATACTTCAATCTGTGCTCATACACTGTCTCTCTATACTCCATAATTACCTAGACAATCCATCATTTATCTGCAGAACTCACACAGGTGAGGCAGCCTTAAAAGAAGGATATCTTTACTTGATTTGATTATGAAGCCAAACACTCAGTCCGGGCGCAGTAACAGGATCTTACAATATAGCCATTTAAATGTTTGGGCTAAATAAGAGCAGCTTTCAAGCCCTAGGTGCTTCAAAAATCCAAATGTTAAGGACAAGTTGCCACATCTTACAGTGTCCCTGGTTTCCTAATGCACTGAACACTGTCATAAATATGTAATCTTTCCTGGTGAAGATGATACTTTTCCACCCAAAAACCCTGCAGCAATGGCGTGCAGCGATTCTGCCATTTCATTTCAGATCTATTTTTCGTTGTAAAGAGAGCAGCATTTTTTGTTAGGATACAATCTTCCATCTAAAGAGACAATCATAAGTTAAAACAAGTGAAACACACATATGGACTAACCATATGGATGACAGTACCAATTAGCAGAGATTTTGTATTTATTTTTTATATTTTGAGCACAGGGTGAGACCTGCCTTTTTCCAGCAAGTGGCAAATTTGAATGTGAAATGTCATTAGTGCTGTTTTTCACTAATACAATTTCTTTTCTGAATAACAAAAAACACATCAGTGTTATTTTTAATAAAAAACCCACCCTTTAATTTACATACATTTAGGGTGAAGTAAATGAAAATGCATTATGTTACCACTGTGCTATTGAATAATGAGCCTATAGGGTTCTAAATGGGAAGGAAAGTTGTTTTTCAAGCCCTGTACCCACTGTTCCCTTTACAAAGGCGCCATTGTGATCAGGACACATGAACTGGGTTTCTAACAGTAAAGATCCACCTTCTGGCAGAGAGACTGGGAAATAAAGCACCCCAGTAAGCCGCCACTTCAGCAGGAGAAGCTGAGCTAACGAAGGAAGGACAGGTGGAGCTGGTCCCTTGGCCTTTCAGTGACATTTACAGCCTCTGTGCAAGGACATGCTCTTTTCTTTCTGTTTCTATTTTCTCCAGTTAATCAGGTGACTTGAAAAGAAGCTAGATAAGGGTATTGTTTGCACTGACAACATCCTGATGATACTGTCAGAGGAGATCACAGGAAAATGTTCCTTTTTTGAACCAATAGAGTCATTAGGGAGAGTACTCATCACTTGAGTGCATCTAGGTTAATTACCACGGAAAATCTGGAACTGGCAGCTATAATTTTTTCTGAAGAAAGTACTGCTATTTTTACTCCTGATGCTACAGAATGTCTCTTAAAGTACCTCGCAGGACCCCATTTTACAGCTCAATGGTGAAATAATTTTAGAAATACAGCTTTCTGGCTGAAATTAGTGGGATACTCTCCATGGAAATGTAATGAAAGTACGAACTGTGAGTTATGTACTGTATGAATGAAATTCATCTCTGTTTGCCAGGACTGATTACTCTCCTTCCCACAAATGAGCAAGCATATTTCTCTATTGCAGTGTCACTTTGGAAAAGAGAGAAGTGTCAGGTTGAGATGAATGACTTATCCCTGCACAGATGTAGCAAACTGTCACATGCCTGATTCTGTTTGCTATGGTACATTATGGCATAGAGTAGCCAAAAACCCTCCAGCATGAGACAAACACAGAATGCTGTTTTTGGATCGGCATCAAAGCACACGCAGCGGATGCCTTTTTAGGAAAACAGAGACATGGTGAAGTTTTAACCCACCCCGTATTCAATGAGTGCTTACAAACCCTAACAGTGTTCACGATTTTTAAAAAGCCCCAAACAACAAAAGGAAGTTGCTTCGGCGTGCTGAATACTTATTCAACTAATAATTCTCAGAGTGCTTCTACTGTGGTGCCTGTTCTCTAAGGATCTGCGAAAAAGAAGACTGAGTGCATTTTGCAGCCTAATTATCTTTTTTTTTCTTTTTTTCCAAAATTATTTGAGGCCAGGAATGCTTTGTGGTGTTTGCCTAACTCTGAGGTGATAGGCATGCTGTCATGTCTATCACGTCTGTCACGTCTCACAGGTACTGTCAAGCCAGAGCAGTCAGTGGAACTTGGAAAGCTGCTCACATCCAGTTGCGTAAACAGGATCCAAACAGAAAATAGCTATCACAGGTTCAGAGTGTGGATAGAGTTAAACGTTAAACGGTTAATGCAATGAATCTCATGTACTGCTCTCCCAATCCAATTTGCCTTTTTGCTGTGGTAAAATTGTAAAAGTATTCAGTGTGAAATGTTCTTGAGAACTGTTTTGATTCCGTGATAGTTACTTGGGAATTTGGTTAAAGATTACCTGTTTGATGTTAATCATTTCCTACAGAAATGTGGGTTATTTGACTGCAGTGCCTGCTGTAAGCAGCTCACACATATAAATTATGAATGCTTTGACCCATTCCACTTAAGTCTGACTGAGGAGCTGAAGTCTCCAACAGATGAAATTCTGTCAAGTTTCTGGAAAACGACAGCCACGTTAGGGAGATATATGCTATAGAGACAGCTAAACAGTATTATTAGACGTCATAGAGTCTTCATCAGGCAGATGAAGATGAACCTAGGTTTTACAAGCACAACCTGGTCACGAAGCAACTTAATCTTTTAGAAAATTTTGCTTTAGACCCATTCTTAAATCCATGAGAGAACAAAGTGCCAATAACTGTTACAGCGGGGAAAAAATATTTCTGGTTTCCAAAGCAAACATTTTAGTAATTGCCCCTCATTTATTTGTATTTTCTAATTTGCTTTACATACTACAGGGAATCCTGCAATTACCCATAGAATGTACTGTCTGTACCTTCCTGATTGAACTGCCACCTCCCCTACACTTTGTTAGAGCTGCCATTCAACGCAGCTCTGATTCAGACTCAAGGGAATAGCCTTGACACAATGCACTGAAGGCAATATTTGCAGAGAAAAGGGATAATCGCTGAACAGCAGCCGAGCTCCACGTTTCCATGTCCCATGACCTCTTTTCTCTCTAGCCTTGGCATAAGAACTTAGTATATGTCCCTAGGACTCTGCCGTCCCCTTTCATGATCCCTTACCCTCAGGCGCAGTTTGGAGGTACTTCTGACAGATTAATATACCTCATGTGACGAGAGCAGTGAAATATCACAGTCTGTTTCCACTCAGGTTTCAGAGAAAGCTAGATCAACGTCTTTATCTGCTGAGATCTGCCAAGATCAACACCTCTAACTGCACACATTTCACGAAAGCTGTACCCAGTAAAACACGCTTTAAAATGAAACTCGGTAACTCTTTTTTTTTTTTTCTTTCTCACTCCATTCAGGATTATTCTTAATTCCTAATGATATTTCTTTTACCTCAGGCTCTCTTAAGTTTCCTAAATTCCCATTTTCACATCATTTTAGGGAAAATCTTTACGACAAACCTGCCCTTAGGTTGAACTGTCCTTAAAAAATCAGTTTCCTTTGTGATGTCCAGCTGGAGGATCTTTATTCAATTAGATGACAGTATGCAAGAAAAAAAAATTCTCAGAGCACTGATATGAAAACATAAATTGAGTAGAGCACTGGTAACAGAATACCAAAGTCACAACTTGACATCTACAATCTGTTTTTTTTTTTTTTAGCATTATGCTAATAGGACTGTGTTTTATTTATGCAGTGCTATAGATTTGCATGATGCTTTATAAAGAAAATATCTGACAAGTTCCTGCTAGTGCATCATCAGCCATAGTACAGCACTGCACAAGGGACTGTGCGTGAGAAGGGAAACACTTTAACAGGAAAAAATAATACAACCCCCCAAATCCTTACCTAAAACCTGTTATTTTCATTTAATGTGTTTAAAGTGCCTGGAATGCAGCTTGGCCATGTCTCTATCTAGTGGATTTGCTTTGTGTTATCCTGATTTTCAGGAGGATGAGGAGACGTAATCTGTCAGCCTCCTCACTACCTCGACTCTTGGTGGGAATAATGAATTAGCGGGAGTGTGCGTGCACTTTTGTATCCTCCTTACTACAGAATGCCCAACCTGGGGGAGGGAAATTGTACGTGGGCCTTCACCTGGTTACCAAAGATGCATCATTTGTAAGTGATCACTACAGCCACTTTTACTCGACATGTCCTCTGGCTTTCAGAAAATTTCAGCTGATATGTACCAACAACGGCCATGTCACAGCAAGGATGTAATGAAACGGGAGGTTCATGACGTTATTACATTTGTATCATAATTACCTGCAAGTCAACTGAACATATCTTGTATGTCAGCTCTTTGCTGGTGCTCTGCTTGTGGCACTGTATGTGTACACCAGAGATGCGTCCCTCTCCCTCGGTTAAGACCGTAACTAAGCTAAAGGAGCACACAAATGTAAACTTTGCAGGTTTTTGCTTAGTGTGCATTGTTCATGCTGTGAAACTACGTATTCAGATCTTACCTACTTTGGCCTTCCACGCTTTGTCAAAAGATAAAAAAGGCACGTCTAGTAAGTAGAATTTGCTGAGATATCTGTCAGCATATGAAAGAAGCTCAAGGGAGAGGGAGAAGGGAAGCATTATTATTGTATTGATTTTTTTCTTAAAAAAAAAAATTAAAAAGAGGCAGTATAGGAAAAAGAAGCAAGCAAAAAAAAGCAGCCAAAAACAAACCCCAGAAAATTTCTGGCTAAACCTCAGAAATTCACAGTGGAAATCCTTCTGAATGCTGCAGCTGGGCTTCTTGGACAGGCAGTGTAACTCCCAAGATGCACAGCAGCTTCCTCAGTCAGGGAAAGGCTATTGTGCGTCCCAGGAAGCCCCCGGCCGCAGTGCATCAAGGACCCGTGCTCGGGTCAGCAGCCCAGCCAGTGGGACCACCCTACAGAGATGGTGCATCTCGCAACTTCCATAAAACATCACACAGGTGTATTTTAACGCTAAATACAGTAAAAATATATTATATACATGTAAATACAAATATAAATGAAAACATAAATGTCAATATAAATATAGGTATACTGTGTGTGTTTTCATGTGGATCTTTAGACTAATTTAGTTCAGGCTAAGCGCACCTCTTTATGAAAACCTTACATTGGTCAAAAGCTGGTCATGCTTAAAAAACTTTTACTTGCCACCACTACATTCCTTTTATTTCCAAAACAACTTGTGCAAACTTGTTTTGACAATAATATTTTTTTTTCTGTGTATCCTACAGCCTGCCAGAAATTAGCATCGCAAAGAGAGATGAGGCAAGTCAAAAAGCTTATCAAATCTAGTACCATGAATTTTTCCCTGAACAAGGAGTCAAACAAGCCTATGGGCCATTTTGGCAACTTCTGTTCTAGCAGCTTCCATGGAACTGCTGTACACAATACAATTTGTTTATTTTACTGACTTTTAAACATTTCAGCTAAAGTAGCAATTAAATTTCCCTGTCTTTGCAGCATAGGTCTTTCATTTTCATAATTCTCAGAATAATGGAAGTAATTAAAGCATTTTAATTTTTTAATTACTAGCAAAAAATACAATATATTTGAGGTAATCCATCCCCTATTACCCCCGCTCCCCCACCTTAGTTTAGTATCCTAACAGTTAGACAACAACATGCTTCTGCACATCAGAAAAATCTTCTGAGAATGAGACAATAAATCCCTGATATGATGTAATATTGCTTTCAACCACTTTCACTTTGAATTTATCTATTTATTTATTTATTTATTATTTATGGCATTAGGAGATGCTAAAAATAAAATCTTATAAATGTGCAGTTAAGTGTATGCATGTGTTTAATTTTAAGATGTTTGTACAATACAACCTATCTGTGGCCTTGCTGACTTTTGGCACATGAAAGCCGGGCCCCAGAATACTCTCTCTAATACTGTTTTCAGCCGAAGTTATTGGAAGTTTTTCCCACTGAAGCCCGGTCAGAGCCCTTATAATTGGATAACTGAAAGTGGTGTACGTGTCCTACATACCAGCAGGTTACCCAGGAGAGATGGTAGCAAAACATAATAATTATATGTATCAGTTACTGAGTTATGTTATTGGGAGTCATTGGTAGAAATAATATGTACAGGATATTCCTAATTATCCCTTCAATTTGGTAGCGTATTTAAAGCACTGGAAGAAATCTGTGCTTCCCTTTCCTTTACTCTCTCTGTCAGAGTCAACTTTAGCCGACACGTTTCTGATTAGCGCTGCTGTGATTCAGTGTATTCGGCCCACGGTATTTTTATGCCTTCTAAGGTGACTAGGGATGTTTTCTGTTTAACAGTAGCTGGGAGTACACTGGCTTTTTTAATTTTCTTCTAAAATTTTATAACAGATTGAATTGTTACATGTTTTAAAGTTAATGAGACAATTAGCATTTTCATTCTGTCCTGAAAATATGGGCACTTCAAAGCAAAGGTAACACTTATTCTGCCTGCTTCATGGCGTGATTGTGTTGAAAAGTAGGAACTCACCTCTAACAAAGGCTAATTTGCTGTAAAGTTCATGCTTTCTCTGATATGCGTCTTCTGAGTACTTCAGATAAAACCCTTTCCCACAATAAGATCCGAGAGGACCATTCTCTTTCTGAAATATTGTTGGAAATACATCACCACCAGTACTGTTGACTGGAGGGCATTTCCCTTTGAATTGTACTGAGGTTGGCTGCATGTTGTCTCTTATTCTCTATTTCTCTTTGAGTTGTCAGAAATTATTGCATAATTGATTTTCCAGTTGCTCAAGAGACCTTGAAACAGCTTTTCTTGAGCTTTTCTATTTCAAAGTTCTCAGAAACAGCAAGGTGAAAAAGAAAACATATAGTAAAGATTATTTTCCTAAAACCTGTTCAACAGGTGGAGCTGTATCCTGCAAAATAGACTTCAGAAATGAAATCCGTATGAGATGTTTGTTGAATTGTTTTCAAAGTTATAGAGAATACTATACCTATACCAAACCCATGGGGTTTTTTTCAAGTTTTAGGAAGAATCTTTCTGCAGTTGCCCTAGATTGGGGTATAAAAATAAGTCTCAAAAAGGGTTGTTGTGATTCTCAGTGTGTTTCGTTGGTGGGCAGAAGTCCAGTAAGCTTTGCTCTGCTCTTCCTTAGAAACTTCAGAAGTAATAAATGGAACTGGGAGATCTTGGATGTCGCACAGCTGGTGCTCAGCATTGTATTACTGGTAAAGCGTAACGCTACATCAAATATTTATTAATCAGCACTCCTTATGACATTTCTTCTTGCTATTAGTGAAAGAAGTTTGGGTGACAGAAAACTCACAGAAGACAGTTTAATAAAAGAAAGCAGTAGATATAGAATGTATTACAAAGCATCCTTCTCTCTCTGTCTCTCTCTCTCTCCTTCATTGCCAGTTTTGACCAGTGCCCCTTTGAGAGAGAAGAGAAAGATCTCTGACTGTTCATCTGCAGATGCCGATTCTCTTTTTCCTCTCCCTAGAAAAGAGGACTATTTGCCCAAATTTTCTGATTCCTTTAGAATACACCGAATATACAGCTTTGGAAAATGAATGAGCTGTATTAATATCACTCATTAATCCACATCTGCTATTACCGGTATATCAAAAGGTGGTTTATTTGCTTATGTCAGTGGAAAGAGAATGCAGTATCTAGTGCAGTCCTCAGTTTCTACCCTACTTTTACAGATATAAAGGTATTATTTCAGTAACAGGAGGTAACATATTATATGCACCTACTGTGACATATAAATGTACATAGAAAGGAAAAGGGAGGAGGCGATACTCACAGCTGACATGTCAGATATTTATTACCCATCCTTTGACAGTGTTCTACCAGTTTCTTACTACATCTGTTTACAAAAATACACGTAGGCATTATCAAGCAGTAAAATGGTGGTCACTAGAAAAGTATTTTTTTCACAACGGGAATAATTTTTTATCATGAGTTAGTTGCCATTCTTTAACCTTACAGGAGGTTTTCTTCACCTCATCAGTAATTTTCCTCCCTGCATTAGTGCAGACTGTGCCAGATTTGCTCGCCTTTCCTCGGGCTAATGGAACTTGTGAGATCTCTTGGAAATATATCCTGCCCAATGTGACGAAGGCACAGAACCATGTCTTATCATTTAATCCTCTTAATTGCCTACCTTTATTAGATTTGGTACTTACCTAATCTTCAGAACTGTATTAGATGAGCATGCCCCAGTTGGAAGGTTTTACTCACGCTGGGCAAGGGAAGAATGATGCAGGTATTTCAGCTGTATTAAGATGACCAGTGGTCCTCTTTTCCCAATAAGTTTGGATTTATAGACTTGCACAGTTTTGGGGGTTTACGTTCCTTTCAGTTTTTATTCTATAATGCTAAACAATAATACCTATGAGAAGGTCCTGTGTAAGAGCTGTGTAAGCATATGGAAACCAAAAGTGGAGTTGTAAATTGCCCAGGGCTCGGGCAGGCGTTGCCAATGAGCAGATAGCCGGACGGAGTGCTGCAGTTGAGTAACAAGAGTTCTTGCATGCATGAAGGTGGTTTGTTGCACTAGAGAGGACAGCTTCTAGATGCTTCCTTTGAGCTTGCTAAGAAAAGTATTGCTATGGGCTGCATTAACCTATAACAACTGCCAACAGTGAGCATTTAGCAACCAGCCCTCCTTTAAGGTGACCATAAAACAAGACCAAAGCACGTGTGTCTGTCCAACAGACCATTTGAATATTTGAATGTAGGGCTTCATGTTTGAACAGGTGTGAAGGGGAGGGAGAGAGAGAAGTAGAAGACACGGCATAAACCAGGAAGGGAAATCCTAGACACAGGCCAGATAGACCTAGAGAAGCATTGAGAGAAGTCTTTTTGGTCTGGGAAGTCATCAAGATGGTACTAAATCTGTGAGAGAGAAAGCTGCCTTCAAGTCCTCCACCTCTCCTGACTTGGGAAGAGTGGATTTAGATGGGTCTATGTGACAAGTAAAAGACTGCATCAAAGAAATGCTTGAATCAAGTCCACACACTTAATTTCTGAAACTGTTATAATGAGGTGTTGCACCCGTAAGACAGCTGCCCTCAGCTCCTGTGTAATGACACATCATGACGGCGTTGTCCAACATTACACGGGGGTAACTGTGTCTTCCAGCAATGAAATGAGCCACTCCTCTGGGTCACAGATGACTTCCTACTCACCTGGGACGTCTGCTAATGTGACTTCTTATCACGAATACATGTTTAAACTGGTTACCTCAGGGTAAAATAGCTGTATGTCTTTGCTAGCAAGTCGCTACTGGAAGTTTGGTTCACTTTTTGGCTTTGATTAAAAAAATAAACTTTCAGGACATTATTTTAAGTTGATGAGAACAACTAAGGACGCTAAGCGATAGTTAAAAGGAGATTCATCTCAAGAGTAGAGAAACAGTAATATTCCTTTTCTGTCTTCTTTTTCTTTGTCAGGTTTCTGCCCAATTTTTCCTTCAAAATAAATGTACTTAGAGGTGTACTTCTCTTTTGACCAACTATTTCATTTAGTTACCTGGAGCAAAACTGTAGAATTTACTCAGCTGATATTTCTCATTTTTTCCAAGGTAATTTATAAGTAAATTACATTTGCTAGCATGATATCTGGTCTTTGCTTTCTATGATTCCAAGTTCTTTGAAAGGAAATGGTCACCTAAAAGAAGTTTAAAAAATCACAATGAAATTATGGGCTTGGTCATACAAATTGAGTGTATGGGTTAATCTCAATTTTTAAAAAGATCATTTTTATCCAGCTTCTCTTGGCATCTCTCAGTATAAATAGTAACAATCCACTGAATTGTGCAACCTGAGATTGCCTTTTGCAAATTGAAGTTATACTGGTATGAAAATGAACTGGTACCAATTTTTGCAGACTGGCAGTTATATGAATGAAACTGTAAAATCACTTGTAAATCCAACCTGCAAAAGTGCAATGTTTCAGAAATGCTGCAGCAAATAATTTTGAAATTTCTGAATTATTTTTTGTTTGGCTGAAACTCTCAGCTGAATACAAGTTGCAAACATACTTGAGTTGTCAGAAACTGTTAGTTCTGAGTCATTGTTGTTTTTTGGTCACAAAAGTGATTTGCTCCTTCAAAAATGGCTAGTCTTAATTTTTATCCATTGCTTTTCTTAAGAATGTCATAATTATTTTTTTTTTAATTTGTCCCATTTCCAGACAAGAACTTGGATTTTCATATAAGAGGTTGGACTGGGAACGAAATGAAATCCAAATGAAAGATGATCTCTCTTTTAATTTTTATTGAATCATCAGCCTATTTTTCCAGAATTAAGAACTTTGCTTATTACTAGATTCTATTGTGGATAGTCGTCACTTACACTGATAGGGTTTTTTAATTATCATTTCAGAGTAAAATGAGCATTCATTATAGTACAAAATAGGAGAAAAAAATCACTAAGCGTCATCATCATCATCTTTTTTTTTTTTTTTACTGATTAGCTTAAAAGGTACACCCGTCATAATAGGAAAAAGTAGCATGGAGAACACAGTTGAGTTCAAACACATATGGTATTAATCTCACATAATGAGCATTGCTTCAATTGGCAGGAGAAACTACACTAAATAGATGGTAAGCTACAATTGGCTTCCTAAAAAATCATGGCCCTTGACTTTAATTTGTCCTCTGCATCAGTTTCTTATATTTAAGAATGCTTATTATTAGGTCTTCTTGCTGTGCTCTCCTCAGTTCCATGCTACTAATTGGTTGTGAGTGAGTCTGGTGTTCTCTAATACATCCTCCTCTGCTGCCGCTAAGTCTGCTGGAATTGCCACCACCCACCGTCCTCCCAGTGCTGTAACAACTGCATTTATTACACCATATAATATCTCTTTTCTAGTATTTTCCAGTAATCTGTCCCAATCTAAAAGATATTCTTGATAAGATTTTGGCATCGGTATTCCTCTCATCTGCCTGGTATTTTTATGGTAAAATTAAAATTAGTCAAGTGATTTTTTTCATCTCTGTTTTTCAGTTTTTCATTTTGTTGATGTTAGAATATAAGGGTTTTTGCTGCATTCATTGATGTTCATATATCTGGATGTGAATTCTCTGTCCATTCTGCATGCATTTAGGGACATGAGTGTTTGTGTGTGTGTGTATTGAACAGAATCTTTCTTGTAGGCGATGAATGGATCTTTAAACACATATTGGTGTGGCCAGATGCAGACAGATATATGCTCACCTGTCTGTTTTGCAAGCTGGCCGTGTTCCCAGAGGGGCTTATCAGCTTGGGCACGGTGCCATGCTTGCACAGATATACAAATCACGTGCTAGAACTTCTTCATATCCAGCCACCTGAAAGCAAGAGCAAGACAAGGAAAACTGGTAAATCCAGATGTATCCCAAAATCTTCTCAAAAGCACTGTTTGTGGGATTCTTCCTTCCATTCTGATTGTATCATATGCCAGGCTGACGAAATTTCCCGCTTCACCTAACTGAACTGTAAGATTCGACAGCTGACACGGAGTGGGGGTGGGGGGGTGGGGGGAAAGTAAACTTTTGGTCTGAATGTAGGATAAATTTCTTCCTGCCTCTTTAGCTTGAGCCTGTTTTCCTTGCCAGCAAATTTCAGGGAGAACCAGTGTTGTCTGCTCTGAGCTGTTGTGTTTCCTTGCCACTTTCCCCTTCAGCTGTTGCCTGCAGGACCCATTCTCTCCATTGACTGCAAAAGATCAAATTAGTGCAACGGGGAGCCGTGGCCCCCAGCTAATACTTACTTTCTTTCAGCTGTTTTGGGGAGCAGTTGTGATCAAAGCTAGTAGTTTTGTAAGACCATTGCCATCACCATGGAAATCGGGAAGGGATGCCTTGTGCAGTCCCATATGTGCCACAGAACATGAGCATTTCTTCTCCACCGTGGTGTCAACGAAGCTGGGGGACTGAGCTTTTACTAAGAATTGTAAAAGCACTGTTCTAAAATGGCATCTTTTGTAAGAAGATGAGGAAGAAAACAGTCAGTCTGGGCCAGTTTGAAAAAATTTTGTTTTAGCATCTGAAGAGAAGGTGCTTAGAACTAATACTGTAGTATTGACTTGCACGCAGTGGTGTTCTGTGTCACTTCCAAGTCATTTTTAGAACTGGCCAGAACTTCTCGTTTGTTTTTCGTGGGAAATGTTTCCTCTTGCTAAGTTTTCCTTTTACCGTGGAAGAGAAAAATGCCAAAATTTCCTTCTGAAAATGTTTTTGAGATATTTAAGGCATTTCTTGAAATATTTTGCTTGGATAAGAATGAAGCATTGAATTGTTAATAAAATGGAACATTTTGATTGCTTTCTATCAAAGCATACAATTAAATAATACATTTGATGAAATACTTCTGTGCTTTCTGGTATATTTCTGGCAGTGTTGACCAGCTCTAGTCATTGCTAAAAAGATAACTTTAATGTAATCACTTCTGGTTCCTCAGGCTTACACATATCCCCACCACACAGAATTAAATGAGATCATTTCTGGTATCTGTTGAAATCTGATGTTCTGCTAGGTCTAGTGACTGCAAAAAAAAATAATTTATTCTTCTAAGTTGTATGGTTGGATATTTAAATTATGAAAAGGATATGTTCTACCCGTATCCATAAAACATATTCCTTTTACAATATAACTTCTTTTTCAGTATATAAGTTTCCTCACAGCTTCTCAATAGAATTTTTATTTACATCGTTTAACACAGGTAGTCTATCATGGTAGAGAACATGCAAAGTATGACTCCAAGAACAATTATGGTATTTTTAGTTTCTCACTGAAGGATAGTTTTTGATGATACCTTTTTGTGTGCTAAGCACTCCATATAAGTAAAGTCTATTGCATTCTCTTAAAATAGAACTTCTTCTGATATGTTGACATTTTCACTGTGGAACACGTTCCTGAATTTCCCTTATTTATCTCCCAAGGTTACAGGAACCTTTCAGCCACCAACTGGAATCTCTGAAAGAAAAGTTGTTCCAGTCTTCAGTTCATCTTTCACAATTTGCTCCACAGAAAATCGTAGGAATGACTCTTAGCACATTTGCATCTTACAGGATGCTGATGCAAACATGCATTTAGCATGAAGTACACTAGTAATGGTCTGCAAGTCAGCAAAACTGTTCACTTGCTTAGTCAGGCAAGCGCTAGAGCCCTTCACTGGACCGAGGCTTAGGAAATTGCCACTGTATGGTAGAGCAGTGTACAAACCCTTCCTTTCCACTGGGTTGTTTATAATTGCGTGTGTACAACCTTTAAATCTTTTACTTCTGTAGATGACATCTGGTATCCTCTTTCACAATCCAGGAGGCGAATTTTTTGCCAGATTTGTACCGTCTTAAGAATGAAAGAAACAGGAAGAAAATGTGGTTTTCTGTTCTGAAATCATCTCTGGTATTGTCTTTTGAACTGCTGTAGCATATATGTAATAAATTACAGAAATTAGCAGTGGTGTCCTTTCTTGGTGGCTACCTCATACTGTAGCTGGCTGTGACCAACCTCTGATCAAGCAGCAGCTTGTAACAACCCAGTGCTGAGCTTCTGTGCTGGCCCTGTACTTCTATTCCCACACCAAGAACACTTGTCCCACTGTCTTACTCCTGCAGACTGATTGACAAGAGTGCTTCCTTCTTTCTATCCACAGAAGTGGTAGAGGCCTTCTCAGATTCAAAAGGAGTCTGAATCATCAGCATTTAAGGTATTAATTCATGCATTAATGGGTTGATCGCCTCCATAGTTCATAGCATCGTGGATATGCTGTGAGGTCACCAAAGAGCAGGGACTGACAATTACGTTGTTCGGGCCACTCACAGTTATGCACTGAATTTAACTGGCCAAGTTAGCAGCTTGATCATCCTGGTGTCATTATGCGGTGCCTGCAGAAAGACTGAGACTGACCCATGTCAGTTTGCCATCACCAAAAGTATCACTCTGTGCATCGGCAAGCTAAGGAAACTAGCCAGCTACCTTACCCCTTTAAAGCTCTGCTAAGTGTCTAAACCTGGGTGCTGCAAATTAATACCCCTCATTAATACTGAATAGGTCTGTGAATATTTCTCAGAGATGCTTCTGGCTCTCAGCAGATTCAACCAGTACTGGTTACACACAGGTCATATTTTCTAAATTTCTTTACAAGAGGGGTAGCTATAAATTGTCTTTTGCTGTGGAAATTTAAATTCTGAGATACTGTGAAAATTTAAACTCGACAAGGACAGATTCAGCTACCCAGCATGGACCTCTAATGTTGTGTATTTCAGGTGCTTTAGCTTGGCCAAGATATTTGTAGTAGGCTGTCAGATGTAGCTTGGTTCCTGTAGGTGATCTGTGCCCTTGTGGAATGGCATTTGGAGGCAAAGGCAGATCTCACAGGAGGTCTATGTTTGTCAGCCATATCTCATCTCCAGTGACTCCAGGAGGAGCAGCTCTGGCTGTAATTCCATGCTGTAATATGCCCACGAGAGTGCAGGACACTCTGGGACTAGAAGTGTTCAAGCCTGCACATTGTTTGGCTTTGTGCTCTCCTCCACACCCGTTCTGGAGTTGGCAAACAGCAAGTTCAACCTGATGCTTCATGAAGGTAGGGGGGATACCATGAAGGCTGCTGTGTTTGTACCTTAGTATGTGGAGCACATTCAGTGGGAATTGAGGTGAATTACATCACTAACAAAAAAACCCAAACAATACAAGAGCAGTTAAATGAATATTCCTGCTGTCTGTTAATGAATGCCGAAAAAATTGTCGTAGAGCTATGTGTAGAATTTTTTAGGTTTTATTTGCAGTAGGAGTAGTTTGAAGGAGGCACTACTGCTTTACACCCAGAGTCATGGAGTGAGACCAAGAGTAAACCACTTTGAATCGATTCGCTTGTACACTTATCTGTTATGACAAAAGTTTGGGTTGGTTTGGTTTTTTTTCTGTATTTATTTGGAAATATTCAAACTCTGCCACCATCCAGGGGCTTGGATTTGCTGTAATTAACGTCCATTTATATTACCTCTCCATCATGCTCAAAAGGTACTTCTTAAAAGTACGAAGTATCACGGGAAGTAGTCAGGTTGCGTATCCGTTCTTTTTTTCAGTGAATAGAAGTGTCTTTTAGAGCTGAAGCCTATCTGTGATCTCATGCCCGTGAATTAGCATGCAGAGCTACACAAGCCTTGTGGCGGAGGCAGCGGAAGAAGGCAGCACTGGGAAAGGGCCGCAGCCGGCGAGGGAGAGGGCTCGCTGCAGGAGGAGGGGGACACAAAAAGAAGAGAATGGAAAGCAGCCTCCAAAAGGGAGAGAAATGGGAAAAAGAAGGGCAGCAGCAACAGTGGAAGGGTGAAGGTGAAGAGGGGGGAACAGCTGCTTTTCCCCCTCGTATCCTGACAGAGTTTTTCTCTGAAATGCCCATGTTTTTTGAGCATATTGATTCTGTGACCCTCTTTAGCTGTTTGAACTCTCTATTGGAAAGAAGCAAATTCAATCCAAATCTGTTTCTGGGATCTGTATTATTTTGCATTCCCTTGAGGTCTGAAGGAAACAGAAAAGACAAATGGTGTGATAATCACAGACCACATAAGAAAAAACCCAAAGAGGGGTGAAACATTCTGGGAGAGAGGTCTGATTTTCAGGGACTGCCAACGTGATCGTCAAATATCTTCACGTGTAATTTAAGATGTTTTTCAGAGCTCTGCAGTGGTGATAATAAAAATGCACTTCTTTGGGATATGGAATCGATTGATTTGTTTCAATTATTGTTTTCAGCACACCTTTCACAGAACCAGAGAAATCTTTTTTGTTCTAAATAAACTACACAAAGCTAGAGTCTAAAACTGAGAAGGCGGTGCTGAAAAGACAAGAACAGCGTCAATAATTTAAAAAAAGACCCTGCAAACATATAGAACACCATTAACAAATTTTAGCTCCTTAACTTTTCCCGGGCAAGGTACTTTTCCCATGCATTTTGTTGGAAATTTGTTTTGGCACCTCCGAGCGCCAAAGATACTCCTGAAGATACACTCCCAACAACTTACTTCTTGGCTCTTGATTTCCTATAGCACAGGTTGTGCAACTTGTACAGGTGAAGGGCTTTCTCCACCTGAAGTCTGAGTCCTTAAATCGCACGGTCGTATTGCAGAATCAGCCTGTGCAAAACAGCTGCTTGGGAACACCACCTGAGCTGGGGTACCTCCGTACTGCCGTGAACTGTAACCGATCCAGAGAGGAGTGAACTCCTACGGAACTAAAATACATTAGCGCAGCAAAGCTATTAAAATGTGAGCGCAGTGTAAATAACATACTGTGTCTTGGAGAGAGGGACAGTCGAAAGAAACTGCACTAACTCGGAAAGGGAAATGAATGTTGGTTTAATTGGCTATTTAATGATTATCTGTTTTCTTCTTCTTCTTTTTCTTCTTCTTCCCTTTTTTAATCCAAACAGAAAGGTTAATCTAACTATACATTTAAGGCTTTTAAAGGCTCCATTACAAGACTTATTATGCTAAAAGAAACATACCTGGCATGCTGCAGTTTTCTAAATGTATCAGCGATGCATGTAATGATTCACTTAAACCATCATGGTCAGAATTCTTTTACATTATTTCTATGTAAATTGGATGCTTCACAATTACTATAATATGTGTGAAATTCCACTTATTATTTCTTTTAACATGGAAACTTTTATCACTTAACTTCAACTCACTGGACAGAATATTTGAACCATTTGCAGTCATTAGAGCATTTTTGTTTGGTCAAAACCCTTGTGGGATTATACTTTGGAAAAATAGCATGAATTACATTCAATGCAAGTGAATGGCAATTTTAAATATATAAGGGGCATCAGGAGTGCTCGTCATTATACTTAGAATTCAACATTATATTTTATCTGTTATGGACTTATTTTTACATTTGCGTCTTTTATCTTCAAGGGACTTATTTCAGCATGTAACATAAAAAAGCCATAATCCATATAGAAAAGGCTATCTGGTGAAGCACATCTACCTTTTCATGTTCTGGAGGACCAATTTAAAATACTAGCCGGGGTCACAAGGTTTTAGTTTCACCTTACTAGTCAGAAGACGATTTCCTATATCCTAGGAATCACTGAGCGAACTGGTGCAGCAGGAAGTCTCCTCTAGTAAAACTGAAGGTGATGTTCTTCTTTGCTGGTCTTGAGACTTGTCACAGGGTCTCTCAAAACTTTCTGAGATTCCCAAAAGTCCCAATCCACATCAGGACGAAGAAGGCAGAAGAGAAAAGAAAGACTTCAGAGCAGCCAGTAACTTCATAATTAATTGAACTGTAGGAAATTCTGTTTTGAAAGTGTGCTTTGCCATTCTTCCACAGGCAAAATAGCCTACCTTGTTGGCTGTTAGCTCTTCTGGGTGGATCTCCCTGGCTACAGCTATTTATTAGAATGCGGACATGAAGTTCAGATGCCTTGAGACTCCTCCGTCTGCCTCAGGACGATTTATTTACAGACTTTAGAAGAGCTCTAAGAAGAGTTTTGGCACTAGAGAGAGGTAGGAATCTCAAATAGCCAAGTGGTTTTGCAGGAGGTGGTGCAGGTGCATGTCTTCCATGGTCCAGAGTAGCAGGACACTGATTTTTGTCTATTGTGGGGCCCTTAAAGCTCTTTCTTCCATCATCTTCCAAACCAGGTACATTGACCTGGCATTTTGGAAGACCTAACATTTTCTGTCTCGGCTTCTTTTGGCTTTAAGACTTCTCAATCTGTTTCTGCTTTAACCACACTTGATAACATTTTTTTCCAGAAAAAAAAGAAGTTAACTGAAATTAGTAGATTTTAATAAGACAATGGTTGGCTTTTTTGTTTCTCTACCATGTGAAGATGCCATTTTTACAACAAACTGATGAAATAGATTATGATCTCACTGCCCCAGTTTTTACTCCAGTAAACTCAGTGAAGCTCTGTTGTTTTTTTAATTTGAGTGAAAATGCCTCCAGTTAAAAATATAGATTCTGATTCCAAGGAGAAGTACTCCAACCCTTCCACCACTGCTCTTCCACCACTCATTTCCAGAAATGAGTCTACTTGAGCTCAGAGAGCTGTGTGCCTTTCATTTCAGCATCAAAACACATAAGACACTTTAAAAACATGGCTTTTTACCGGAAAGGTGAAGAATCATATCCTGGGCCCTGGCGTGGGGGTCATGGCGTGCTGAGTTCTTTCCTTAGATTTGACGCTCGAGCCTCTGTGGCTTTAGGCAAAAAATCTTTGCCTCAGTTTCCTTTAAAGCAAAGGCATTATACAAGGTGATAAAAGCTTTCTTTCCTTTTGACATGACAGGTATCTGACAATAATTTTCATTCTATTATTTAGACAATTCTTTGCTTCTCTTCAACACAAATACAGACAGTGAAAAATAAGCTAAACATAATTAACTTAGTTATTTTTCTCTATTTCAAATAAAAGCATCATTTTGTATTTGAATTTGTATTTGCAATACAATTTTGGGGTAATTTTATGAAGTGTTTTGAAGGAGATATGTTGAATCTTCTTGGTTTTTTTCCTATGTTTTCTATATTTCAATTTAGCTTAATGAATATCTGTAATATGTAATTAAATATCTATAGCTACATATGTTGCACATACTGCATATTTTAACTGCAATTTTTTAAATATGTATTCAAATTTCATGTTGCTAATACAACCCAGAATAGATTAAACCAAATAATTTTTTAAGAATGCCCCCTACCACTGCTACACCTTAGCTGCTGCGCATATTTATGGCATTATTTTGGATATGCACATACGCATTTTAAAATAAACTATTCTTCTAAATATTTGCTTTCTCTATTCATTATGTTTTTACTTCACTCATTAAAATGCAGAATGAGCGCTCACTTAAAATTTTTCTTTTGAAACTAAGCTACCTGGGAAATACCATGCAGCATCTCTCTCAGCAGTGCAATTATCAGCTATTTAAATAGATATAGTTAAAACCAGTAAAGACTTAAGTTTCATCGTAACTCATGTTGGAATTAATGACTCTGCTCGCAGACGTTGGTTTGGAGGACAGAGACTGAACAGTGCTGTTACAGAGAATAAGCCACTGGCAAGTCAAGCAATTCACTGAGGACAGAATGATTAGCCACAAGGAGCACTTACAATGTGCACTGGTAATTTAGGTAATTGTATTGCAGGGTTTGTAGACCCATGAATTACAGAGATCTTTTTAAAAATATATATTGGGCAATTTGAACATATCCTGGAGCAGACACCAGGAAGAATCAGCTATGAAGTAATTCAGATAAGATAAAGCATCACTGATGTATAGTATTTGGAAAAACATGTAGAAGGTGGCATGCGATAAAACTATAGCATATGCATTTATCATAAGAACTTCTTCACTAAGACGTTAGGTATTTAGACACCCAAAAGACACAAATTTCCTGCAGAAAATTAAAAGCAAAACAAAAAGAGGGGAAAAACGTTAAGAAGGAGGTGGTTTCATTGGAATACAATGTTATATTGATTTATGTTATTGTTTTTAAATGTATGATACAGTCACACCTAACCTAGCGAAAAAAATCCTTATATTTATTTCCTCTTTTTGCACTGCATATTTTCAAAGACCTCCTATAGTTAACATTATAATATAGTTAGTTGCTACAAATAATCTGCACTGATTATAGGAAAACTGTCAGTGTCTGTTCAAGGTCTGAAAAGGCTGCAGCAAATAGCTTTTCTCTTTGCCATGGAGACTGGGGTCTGTTTTTACGGTTACTCTGGTAACCAAAGCCTTTCTGGTGCTAGTCCTTTTCAGTTACTTTAGCTATTAAACCCTCTGGTTGAGACAAAAGGAAGGCGGTATGCAGACACTTCCCTATAAAGCAAATCTCGGGGTTAAAATTGAGCAAAACTTGTAATAAAAGAAATAAAAGCCGCTTCTAATCAGCTGGTTACATTGTAGCTGCGAGGTGTTTGTGTGCTTGCCTACATGGGGGGAGCTAGGGTCTGGTACGCTTGAATTTTAATCTGATTATTACAGGACTAGAAAATGGATTAGGCATCTTCAGTGCCGTTTCAAGGAACACAGTCTCTCAAACCTGTGACCCTCACAGTGCAAAAGGCGTCAGGTTTCAAAGTTATCGGTCGGTGGGGGGATTTTTTTTTTAAGGTGAGGATTCTGACATTGCTCAGGGTGACGGATACTAAAATAGTTGTAAGTAGAAATTACAGAATGCTGCCCCCAAAGTCATGGGTGTGTTACGTGGCATTAGTGAACCCTCGCAGGGACCGGGGTGCTTTAGAAAACAAAGTCAAAAAATGGATGCTGACCTGAAAGCTTCTTATCATCATGATAATAAAATATCCAATTCAGCGATCAATTTCATGAAGTTGATTACGGAAGATTGGCAACAGCAACAACAAAAAGACAGAAGGCTGAGTCGTAAAATATTTAACAGCTAAGATGGTAGTAAGTGTCACTTTTGCTTGGAATCAGTAAGTGTAGGCAGGCTCCCAAATTATCTTGTTTTTCAAAATAGTACTGTTTTCACCTTAGGTAAGGGCTTATTATGGCAAGCTTTTACCCTCCCTACACATTTTGGTTTGAGCTTTCTACTCCGAATAAAGAGGATTTTTCTCTCTGGAAGAAACAGCAGACTAAATAGACCACAAATAATATGCTTCACAACTGAACAATCCATTCTTGCTTTAACATGGTCAAACTAAGTAACTCTAAACACTGCAATACCCATGGTGATAAACCACTTTTGAGCTGCAAAGTATTCAATTATTTTTCATTTGAACTATTAAATGTGTCACACAGAAATTCCCCATCGCTGTTTTCACCCACATAGATTACCATGTTTAAAAAAAAGAATAACTTTGTCCTATCAGAAGAGAGTTCAAACACCACAGAATACAGCAACTAAATTAAGATCAATTGGTATTTGTTAACAGAGAGGAAAGCACGTGCAGTATTTAAAAAACTAAAGTATCTGTTCATCCATAAATTAAGTGCAGGATCAGGATACTGGACTGATTTGAGTTTAATCAGATTTATGCATTTCAATGCTCATTTAATTGTATAGGCATAGTATTAAAGTGGTAAACATAAGGTTTTCTGAGGCCACTGTTTGATGTGAGCATCACGACTAGAAAATGCAAGTACTGATTCCTGATACCAGGTGTGCAACTGATAACCAGGTGTTCCGATGCTAAGAAATAAAATATATTAAATACCCTTTTTGTTCTGTTTTATGGAGAAGACAGGTGTCATAAGGAGAAGAGGAGAAATGTATGTCTCTGCAATGGCTGGAATCAGAAGGAAGTTGACTATTTCTGGGTTCGCTGTAGTTACTGATCAAATAACTTACGGACATTTGTGCTGAAAATGGATCCTGCCATTTAACCTGGTTTTGCACTGTTTCCAGAATTAGGGGGTTCAGGTGAAACTTTTGGCCAAATTTGTCCCCAGCCTTTCTGCCACCTCAGATATTTTCCTGTTATGAAGGAACTGGGTATTATTCGTGACAAAACATTGATCTTGCATATTCATACATGTGGAAAAATCCAGACCTGTAAATTCGGTAAAGTGGAGGATGGCAGATTTCTGACAAAGAGTGATATGCAATCACTGAGTTAAACACAACAAGCTTTTGGCACAGGAAGATTCTATCACCACGTTTGCCACTAGGCTTTCTTACTAATTCCTTGTGTTGATACTTTATGTCCCAGCGAATGTCGCAACCACAACCTCTCTCTCACGCCCGTACTCAGCAAAGCCCATCATAAGTGGCATCGAGTAGGGTATTCGGGCTTCCTGCCCCCCGTCAGGTCCCCCCCATAGGATGGGAATGCTCTCATGAGCCAGAGAATCAGCCTTCTCTTGGCATGGGGTGGCAGGAAAAATGGGGGTCAGGCTCTGCCGTGCTAGCTTTGGTTTCCCATCCCTATGGCCAGGAATGATATCCCTACAGCTCCTCTGCAAACCGGTTAGCCAAGGCTAAGGCTGCGGGCAGCCCCATCTTTTGTGGGAAGCCTGCCTGGGCTCACGGGTGAGGCTTTGCTTGCAGAGCACCGCATGAAGTGCATCTGCCTCATACTCCTCCTCTGTGGGATCGGGCACAGAGACCTGCAAAATATTGCTTTTGCCCTTTCCGTAGAGGTGGACGGAGAACCTTACTGCAAATAGCGCACAGGGCGATGGGCAGTCTGCAGTCCTTCATGGCATTCTGCCTACAGGAAAAAAAAAAAGTCATTATTCCCATTTTACAGCAAAGAAAGCTGAGATCGAGGCTGAGTGACAGCTAAGACTGGAATTTAAACATGAGTGCTGGGATCCTAACCTCGCGTTGAACTGAAAACTTCAGAGCAAAGGGCTTAGACAAAACCCTCAGCTCCACTTGAGACACATTCATCTGGGGTAAAAGCATTTCTGAAGTAGAGCAAAGCAGTTCAGATTGAACTGAAAGCCTACTTGTATGTCCTAGTTTGCACATCACATAGTTCAGACAATGTGCCTAAACTGAAACCACAAGATATGGTCATCTGTCTAACCCACAGGTAAATTATATACAGGTAAACGAGGAGGATTTATTGCTTTTGCCCAGAGGTAATCATACAAAGAATGGCTGGAGTGGCACACTCATCTCCAGTGAATGAGCAAAAGCCTGACAAGCACATTTGATCAGTGCATACCTGGAATGGTCACCCCAGGATAAGCTGCTCCATTTTACTGATTTCATATCTTCCCTGAAATTTACTTTTGTCAAGCGAAAACTGGAGGTCTGTGTTTCCCAAACCTTTCGCACTGGCTCAGGACTGTGCACAAGTGGCCTCAAGGATGATCAGTGGCAAAGCTCCCGAGAGCCTTCTAGCCCTGCTCCTCTTTTGTAGGATTAAAAGCCATGGGTCAGAAGTACTCAACCTTCTGTGACTTCTGGGAGTGCAGGGATTTGTGCGGAGTGATAGAGAAGCAGCTTTGTGCTGTAGGATTTTAGAGAGGACATCTTTTAAAATGAATGTATGATGTCTGAGACAGGTGGAGATGGTAGCGAAAACAGGAAAAAAATACTGTTACTTGTGGAAAAGAATATTAACAATGGCTCAGTACAGTGACAAGCTGCTGTATATGTTTTCCACTTTATACATCTCCCAAAACTAAGCAGCTACTCTGTCTTCATATTGTTGCAGTTGGGGGAATTGGCCCATACTTTTCAGATCATTTTTTGGCTGTAGCAAAAGTGTCTTGTGCTACATAGTGATCAGCAACGCAAATATAGAGTCTTTTTTCAAGGAAGATGTGTCCACATAAAACTGCATTTCGCCAGGAGCTATGTGTAATGTTCACCTTGTATAAGTGCAGGCAACTTTTATAAAACATCTTTCCAACAGTGTCATAAATGAAGTGTCATGCTGAAGTATGATTTAACAGTTATAAAATCAGAGCCTTGAAGATATTTGCCTGAGATGTTTTGCACTGGTCTGAAAGTCATGAAGCGTAACTCCTGAACCTGCTGCCGTCTGAGACTGGACAAATCATTTGACTTCTGCAATCTCTCTGTAACAGGCAAAAAAACATTTAGTCCCCAGTTTTGCCAAATCGCATTTGCAGAAAAAATTAAAAGTGGAGTTTTAGCAATTAAAACTTTTTTTTCAGTAGGTTTATTCAAGTGAACAGAAGCCTCACACATATAGGTAGTGCTCAGAGCGCTCATGTGCAAGTTCCCAAGCAGCATTCAGCTGCAAAGATACGATTAGAAGACCCATTTCTCTGGCTGCCAGTCATGTGGCCTTGCTTCAGGTGCCTAAACCTTAGACAGCCAGAACCATTTGAGGCAACTCAGTTTGTCTAAGACATCCTTATGGTGTCAGCAGGTATAATGCAAGAGATAGAGAAGACCGACGCTGCTCTGGACTGGTGGCTGAGAGCCAGCCTGGAGACCCTCACCCATCTCAAACACAGTAGTTGCTTGCTTAGGCAAATAAGGCAACTAAGTTTGCCTGTCCAGGCAACTAAATCACACATGTGGATGATCAGCAGGAACTGATCACAATAGAGACCAAAGAACATCCTGACTTGAATTGTTTATCCGAATACCCGGAAAACATTCTTTCAGCAAAAAATGGATAAATTTCTTTAGGGAAAAAAAAAATAAATAAGGTTGTTCTAGTTTCAGGAAAACTGTATCAATAAGCATCTAGCTTTTACCTTCTCTCCTTCAAAACCAAAATAAAACAAAAGCAACCTTAAACTAATCTCTTTTTGTAAATGTTTTATGCCACCCTCATAGTAAATTACATGAAGCCTTGCTGAGGAGCTACACTGTCAACAAATGTTTCACTGTACATCAGTACATTAAAATCAGTACATTAAAACAGGTTTCAGTATAGTGTGCACTGAAGTATCATTTAGATATTTTTAGTTTCTACACTTCCTGGAAAAGAAACTCTTTTGGTTTTACTTGTTAATACTAGATTTTTTTCTACGCCATTGACTGTTCAGATAGTCATAGAGTTGCTAAAGTTACTTCTTAAGTTGTTCATTTTACCCTGTGAGTTTTTAATTCACCATCTCCCAGCATCTAGCCCATGGCCGCAGCCTAGCAGACGGCTTCATCACAAGCATCATAATTGATTTTTCTTTCTCACAGCCCCTAAACACTAGAGCTGTATGACTGTATGAGGTTCTCAAGCTTTCATCAAAACAATACTTTTTCTGCCTTTAATTTGCATAGCATATTTGAAAAAATGCCATTTAAGCGTGACAGAGATTTACAAACAATACACGTGAATTTAAACTGATGGAATACTACTTTTTCAAAGCGTTTTCAAGGTTTCATGGGCAGTCATGTTTGTATCAGCCTTGAGTTTGACCTTGCCTGCTGTTGAGAATTAGTTCCCTGCTGTACATACCTTAGGGCTTTAACCAAGCTTGTGTGAGGCAACCGAGGTGAGAAACTTTCTGCAAAGTCTAAATTTTTGTTGTAAAACAGAAGACCGTATTCGCTGGTGTGGTTTCCCTTAGGTGAAGACAGAGAGGTCTGTTCTCAGTTGGCTGGTGCAGGTGGCAAGAGCAGCTCCCCAGGGGGGGATGTGGGGAATAACAAGTCTCAGCTGGAAAGCTAGCAGGCCCAAGGCAGCACATCCCTCACACCACACCCGGCACCTCCCTCCCAAAACCCATCATCTTGCCAGCTAATGTAACATGACCAAGTAAACGAGCAGAAGTTGATGCCACAGAGAAAACTGGGCGCCTCTGAGGCACAGAAGAGCACGACCCGTGAACGTGGGTATCGAGACAAAGGGATCTGAGTCACAAAATACATTTCCAAGATATTGCACGTCTGTTTAAGATGAAGAAAGATTTAAGAAAAACTCCTAGCACTGAAATTTTCTTCGCAGGTTTGCACTGAAAGCAGGCCTAGCTACGTACACCCACTTTGAGACCTGTGAGCACGTGTTGGTAAATTTATGGTAGGGGGCAATATTAATTTTCTCAAAAATTTCTGTTTACTCTGTGCTTTTCTTGAAGGAATAGCTATTCATTAGTTAAGTATATTTGACAAAAAAAAAATAACACTGTCGTCAAGATTATTGTTTTCCATTTGTAAATCAGTGCTTATAGGACATTCAGCAACATATACACTTAGGCCAAGACAACGTGATGAGTTTGTTCTCACACATAAATTCTTACTTTGGCTATTGTAAATCTTTATTAAGTAAGTTATTCAAATGCAGCATGTATCCTCAATTGTCATACATGTTCCAAAAGTTGTAGAGCCAAAATCCATACAAAGAATTGACAGAGTGTCGATTTATTAAGCTGCCCATACCTGTGCCTAATTTTACCACAAGGATAGTTACATGGGCCCTCACAGAACTCAAGCTTCAGTTCTCTAGGCCTCAGTGCAAAGTTATTTACCGTAACTTTTCAAAACAATAAATAACTCAAATTGTGTGCAAGACGGGAGTCAATACTGCTAACATGACTCCTGCCAAGCACCAGCTCAGCCCTCAAGATATATTGCAAAACTACTTTTGATCTACAGATACAATACAGTACAAATAAAGGTAACAGTCTGTATTTTTGTGGATAAATGGCTTATCAGTTTAATTGTTATTTTGAGCTTTGAATTTTGGTTGATCATTATTTCTGCCTGCAACCAGCTCAGCCTTTCAAAAGATGAGTGGTTATAATGTTTTTGACCCGTGTTTATTTTCTTAATGCTTACTGAATGTTTTGTTTTAATGCTTAACTGAATGTTTTGAGAAAAAGGGTTTATTTCATTATCCTTATTTCTCAGTTAATTTTTAATATTAGTATAATTATAACATATAATCTGTGGCGTTGTTTTGTATAAGTGAAAGTACTAAACATTCTGGTGGAAGCACTTGTGTTAAGACTCTAAGAAACAGATGACTTAAGAGATCTCTTACTTCAGTATCATATTTCATAACGCAGCAGTACCTGGAGTAATATGACTATTCAGAAATACAGGCATAGTTTATAGAGCTTTTACTTTTAAGCATCATTCTATATTTTTGTGTTTTAAAATCTCTAAATTATATTAGGAAATATATTGCAGTGAAGGAAAAAAGATTGAAAATTGCAAATCTAACAAAGTTAGTCTGTATATGTGAATGGAAATAATGATAAAAAGAAATAAACAGTTTTTTCCAGGAATGATAAAAAATGTGGGTTTTGTATTCTATAATCTATTACTTCAATGTAATGGCTTTAGCACTCAGAAAGTGTCTGAGCTAGTAGTTTTGTAAATCTACTTTTTTATCAGTTTAATTCTTTGAATCATATGCAATTAGAGAATTTTTGTTAGATATTAATTGTTTGCTCTTTATAGACTGTTTCTATAAGTTGCTTATTACTTTAAGAAAAAATATAGGACTCCTTCTAGGTCAAGGTTAATAGAAAACACTGATAGCTTTTTATTCCAGAATTAACAGAATGGATGCATATATATCACAGAATGAAATAAAGTAACTCCATAAACATAAAACTGGAAACATATATCTGTACTTCAGTGATGTTGGTCAGAAGGCTTGCATGTGATGCCCCTGTCTTCTAATGCAGAATTTCAACAGGTACATAAATACCTGACTGTTTCATCATGTTCCATCTCACTGCTCTTCCTTTTGCAAAACGTAGTTTATCACTGGTCATTTCTAAGAGCCCTCATTTTTTTCTACTAATGTTTATAATTTCTAAAAAGTCTCCTGAAACAAGACCTAATATTTTATTAAAAAATGCAATTCCCTTCACAGTAGGCCTTTGCAAAATGCCTAGTACCTCCTCTTAGGAATTGACTTCCATCAGTCCCCATCAGTACCATAAAATCAATCCAAGTAGTCTTATGAGGTGGTTCTCCTGAGTATTCTCCACATCTTTGGCTTGAGCCCCCTTTCCAGGATGGACCTTCTGCACCGAACTTCAAGTCTGAAGCCTGAAATGCCATGGGCATTTTCTTTGGGCTCTTCATCCAGTGCCACATTTCTTTAGTCCAAAGCCTCATGCCTCAAGTTATTTTGTTTATTTTTTTGTTTTCTAGCGTTGTAAAATCTTTCAGCTGCATCCTCTGAACAGCTGCACCCCAGCAGATCTGCCACTTTGTGTAAAGGAAGAAAAAACATGTTAAAAAAACCCTAGCCATTGGAGAAAGGCTTCAACTCTATGTGTTTGTTTTTATTTAGGTGACCTATATGATGTTGCATGCTGTCCTTTCCAAGAGGACAAAGAGCTTCGTAAATGTCGGTGCCACTTATGGCACTATAGGGTTATGTCTGTTGTGTGCATACGCGCACACGCTCTCTCACATACGCTGAAGAGAGGAAGTCATTTTATTTTACACAAATCAGCTACTTAAAGTAAATTGAGATATATAGAATTTACCAATGAAATGAGTGATTTGATGTGAATAAAAGAGGTGGTGTGTTGTAAATCAGTACTGACAGCCAAATGGGAAAAATTGACAGAGCACTGTAATCACTCCCAACATCCACTGAAGTTATTGATCCAGAACCTCTATAATCCCCTTCACATAACACAAGCAATTTCATATAATACCTGTAATAACAGTGCATTCAAACTCAAGTAGCCATCAGAAGCTTTGTATCTAATGGCGAAGCAGGCCTCTGCTGAGTAAGTGTAACAACTAGCGCGCAAAAACGCCGATGACTCTCGCCTTTCATAGGTAACGGTCTGCGATAAGAGCTAGTTCAGAAGATAAACAGTTCCTAACGCCGAGGAAAATGAGCTATTAATTGCCCGCTCGCTAAAGACGTTGTAAAGGCCTAAAGCCCTGGGTGCAAAACGGGGAGAACGTACGGGGGACTTGGGGACTGATAACGCCCCGGGCGCTATCCACGCGGCAGCTATCTGATGTTAATTACAAGAGGGGAAGGAGGGCTGAGAGGTATTTAGCTGCCGGGTCATTACATCCTTCCCAGGTGTTTTTCCCATGAAATGTTCCACCAGTTTTACAAGCTCCTTCTCTGGCTGATGGATTATTCCACCGCCTTATCAAAGCTTTGCCAGCTCCTCATTAATATATAGAGTGAGCGGCGCGGTTCTATATATCATTGTCTTCTTCTCGGGGAGGGCTAATCAGTCAGGCATTATCAGCCCGTCAGCAGAAGGCAGGCAATCAGGCCTGACAGCGGAGAATCATGGGAGAGCAGGGAAGGTTAAATGAGGCTGACAGTTGTGATAATGATGATTATACTATAAATTAAGATATGATGATAAAGGAGAATAAAAGACACAATCTGAAGCAATATTTGGTTTAACATGTCTCTCTTTTTCGGTACTGTTAAATGGCCATAACATTTATCACGCCGAACAAGAATGGACATTTAACTACCATGATAAAATAGGACAGCATCAGATTGAAAACCCAACAAGTTGTGATTATTGTGTCAGGCACTTTTCCACTGGTTGAAAAAACTGGAGATAGAGCATATGTTATAATCATTCATGCATTATTCTGCAGAATGAAAAGAAAATAGATCCATTTTAGAAATGTCTTCCAGACTTCTAGATTAAAAAGAAAAAAAAAAAAGAAATCCAAAAGGAAAAAATTAATATATTCTCCTGCTTCCAAGATCATTTTTATCAATGAAACTTTAGGAAGCTAAGTGATAGTTCCTCCCCGCCACCTCCTCATAACGAATGCATGTATTTATTAGGAGCTGATTTGGAGAACTTATAACTGTTTCGCCATCAGTCTCTTATTAGACAAAACACTGTAAATGAAATTACAGAACATCAACACGTCATTTTTAAAGATTACTTTCTTGTCAGTGGGTAAAAAGAATCAGGTTCACATAGGTGAAATCAAATAAGAATTGACTGTGGGAACATATGCAATACTGCGGACTTCATGAAATTATTTGGTTGTTTGCTTAGATGAATGGATGATATATGTATCATTTGTTTATGACGGGGTTTTTTTAGGGCACTTAGTAATCCCAAATAAATATCATCAGACTGTGAGAATGAGAATGATGCTGATTAGTGCAGTTTATGCAGTGTCCCAGCCCCCGTCCATCTACACGTGGGAAGTCAGGACAGCCAGACCAGGCTGAACAGAGAGCACTCTGTGCGTGGGTATGTTGCTGTGTGCGGAAGAGAAAGCAAAGTTTGGAAGGGAAAGTGTAAATCCTCCCTTTTTGGAAAACCACACATTTTAAAATAACTTGAACACAGACGTCCAGTATGTCTGCAAATAACCACTCTGCTTCCTACAGATATGCTAAAGAAATTATTATCTATATACACAGAGATCATTGTATAAAACGATCTGCACAAGTATATAATTTCTGTGTCCATAGAGCTGCCCATGCTCCTATTGCAAAGGCAAAACCTCAGGCTGGGCCAATGGTGTAAAGCAATACTTAATAACTGCATGCGAATACCTGTGTATATTTTTGTATAGTGCACTGATATGTCATGTGTCTCTATTTATGATGCGCTTGCAAGTCCATCACTTACCAAATATGTTCAAGGAGATAATAATTCGACAAATCACTGTATTATTTGGTTGCTACCTGATCTATGCAAATGGAGCTTTTGTGTTAGGCATAGAAGAAGAAATAGACTTCAATTAGTGTATGCTGTATTAAAGTGACAATGCAGGAGAGAGAAACAAATAGTTTAAAAGTTCACAGCTTTATTTTCTCTACCTCTCCTTTATCACCTCCGATTGGGAAGTATTCTCAGTATAAGAGCTGATTATTAATTGTAGAAGTGGTTGAGATGACCGTGCAAGTCACAGGCACAATGATTTGCTTTATAAATTAAATAAAGTTAGCGCATATCGAGCCTCCTATGAAACACGACTTCTCTGGAAGCTGCTCAGACACTACGGTGATGGCAGTCACTTAAGCACCCTAGACAAACAGAAATCTTTGCTGTGATTATAGTGATTACCTTTTCCGCAGTGACTGACTCAATGGAAATAAAAAAAAAAAAACAACCCCCCAAAAAAGCCACCTTGAGACGACTGCTGTAGTATTGTTTTTCACTGGAAATGGCCTATTGTCTAATGCACTTTAGAACAGTATTTTTATTATTTGATCAGTTCGATTTACCTGAGTAGTGAAAATTGCACACATTCCTCTCGTACAGATATAAAGCAAGGAACACGGATGAGTTTATAAACCTGACAGTCTGTAATGGAAATGCTTATGCAACCAGCATTCTCTGGCTGTGCAGTCTGCTCTTCAGAAAAAAACAAAGATATTCATTATTAGAGGACAAGGCAAGAGCGTGGAAAAACACAAAGAAAGAAATGCGATCAAATGGAGTATCCTAATGCAGCATCCTATGCTTTATTTGTGTTTCTTTTCTGTAATGATACACAGCACTTTGCCTTGTTTCAATTTGAAATATGTTATTGCGTTGGCATAAAATCACTAGAGTTCTTCATGAAGATAGGGATTTTGTTTTGCTATTTATCCTCCCTAAGATCAGGGTTTTATTAAAGGAGCAACGCTGCTTCAGAGACTTTCTCACTAGCTTGCTCCATCAGTTCAAGTGCACGCTGAAGATATATTCGCGGGACTTCAGTCCAATAAACCAGCAGGTTTTAGTGAGATAATATATTTCTTCCAAGAGGCAGAGAGGGGATAAGCCTGGTGCAATCAGGAAAGAGGGAGGAGACCAGTGCAAAGATTAGGACTACATATTTTAGGGAGATCCACCGTTGGAGTCGAGGCACTCTGTGCAGGAGCAGATTCCACCTGTGTTCTTAGAAAATGGTGATCAAATACAACTTCATCCCCCCCTGCCCCTTCCTGCCCCAGCTGTAGCTAATCTGAAAATAAAACAAAGTTATTAGGTGGATTGGCTGAGGAGATGTGTGTTAAAAAAACAGGTTGTTTTCCAAGCCTTTATTCATTTGCTGAGTCGTGGCGCTCGTAACATCTCTTGGGATAGATATCACTTACTGGGCTCAGAAGTCCCATGTAGGCAGTGACCAAACTGAGATTTGGGTCCAGGCACAGCGGGATAAACTGCAAATTTCGTAGGGGGAAACAGTAACTCCACTGAATTCGGTTGGGATTTCGTGATTAACTGTGGTGCAGCCAGGATTCCTTCTGTGGAGATTTCAGTAGGTGCGGACCCACGTGGTTGGTGCCTGGACGCTAAGGCTCAAGAACAGGGATCCTTTGTCTCCCTTCCAACTTCTTCTTTCCTCTCCTTCCCCTCCCACCCCTCCTTAATGGTCCAAGCAGACAAAGCGTACCCCCACAGTAGATGGCCACTGCTAACGCCAGCCAAGCCTGAAACGCTTAGCTGAGACTCATTAGTCTTGTTATAAAAACGCAATTGGAAGTGTGGTTTATCATTTGGAGGTAAGGTTCTAATTTTGGCACATAGGAGGCTGCAGGCAGGAAAATATCTTGTTCCTTATTCCATTTTATTAACTTTGTTTTGTTCGCTTGAGCCTAGTACTGTGTTAGACTTTGAATAATCACAGCTGTACAGGTAGCTCCAGTGGAGTGAATGAGAGGCTTTTTCAAGGGCTCTGCTCCCTGCAGAAATGATTTGTACCTCTGCCTGATTGTCACTAACAGAAAATGAGAAATAGGAACATTCAATGCAAAGTAATGTGTTCTGTACAATTACTGGATTAATAATTTTATTCCATTACTGTGTGGGGAGAGAGGACATCAGGTTGAAGATCTGCAATTCTAGTATATTTCTAAGCGTCCTGTTAAGAGAGTGAGCAAGGGTCAGGAAACTTAATTATGCCATAACTAGATAGAAATTGCCAAGTGATAAAAAGAAACATCCAGCCAGATTCAGCAGGAAATTACAGCTTTAATAATATAGCATAATGCCTACTTCTATACAATTATTGGAGAGACCCTGAATGATTTTAAATAACAGGCTTGGTTTTCCAGTAACGACAGGGGAAAAAAAATCTGAAAATGACATTTTGCATTTTGCTGTAAATATTTTTCTGAGTTTTTGGGGGTGTTTTTGGAAAGATTAAATTATTAAAAATTGCATATTTACTCTTGGTAATGTGAAAATGAAATAATTCTGAAGTGAGAGAAAGGTTATATTTATGGGAGAATTCGTATTTGTGGAAATCAAGTCTGTGGAATCATACTTTTGGTCTATTGTGCTTCTGTATTGTATTTGTAATTTTGAACCGAAAAAAGAAAAGTGCACTGAAATTTACATGAAAAACTTAGGACTGAGTGGTTTTGTTTTACGATCCCAGTTTTTTCCACAGTATGGCCATGTTTGTTTCCAATATCTCCCCAGACGATATTATTTCAGTAAAATGATTATGAACAGATTAAAGATGCACTTGCATGCTGATACAGGATTTCCTTATAATTTTGTAGTCTTTACGAAAGATTAAAAAAAATACTATTTTAGCATAAGCAAAACTCTTCACCCTAATGAAAAGCAGCTCTTTTTTTTTCTTTCCCCTCCCAGATGAAATAGGATATTTTAAATATTAAACTCTTATCACCCTCGTAAACACTGCATGTGATATTAAGGCCTTTTGCAATATACGTGCATGTGTTTGTCCATTTATTTCTAATGTAAGAAGGAAAAGTCATTTCTGGTGCTAACCCAGGAGAGCCCAGCATTTCATTTTGTATTCTGAGGATGCAGATTAATCAACCTGACTCTCTTACCCAGGGCTAGCCATTCTGCCTAGAAATCTGCATATCTGCATATTACTGTTCTTCCCTGAATTTAATTTCCTACAGGAGCTGATATTAATCACCCTGTTTAAACAGAGGGGATTTGGGGTCTATACAAATATGACATTTTTTATGGAAGTTGTAGAATATTTTCTCCTTTTTCATTATTATTTAAAGAGACAATAGCATGGTGCTTTAAAGCAAACTATAGGAGATTATTTTTGTTTATTGGAGCTCATATATCTTTAGTTTAGATTTTAATCGTAGAACACGGCGCACCCAGAAAACTGTTTTACATTTTTCCTTCCAGAGTCTGCCTTTCCTGCCAAGAAAATTCCTCCAGGTTTCATTGCGAATGATAAAACAGAGTTGGGCCGTGTGTGCCTCAGATACATCCTAGCTGAGAAAGTTTATTTAAACCCTTTATTTAAGCCCTGTACCGGTTTCATCACCTGACTACTAAGCACCGCGCAAGCAGACGAGCATTTCTACACCCGTTTTGCAGCTGGTGAACCCAGGCAGAGAAGCATGGTTGACTTCTTGGGTCACCACTGAAATCCACGAGCCAAGCATGGATCTTCTCATGGATTTTAGCGGCCCCGTGTCCTCCGCAGGTACCTGGGGAAGCACTGGATGAGCTGTGACACTGTCACCAAGGGGTGGGGAAGGAAATTAGCTGGTAGGCTGCCCCCCAGCCCTCTGCCAGGTAAATCTGTATCTACACGAGGCCACCAGCCCTGTCTGTGCGCAGTCACAAAACGTGGTCAAACAGGGAATCCTCATGGCTGATAACTCCCTGTTGTCTCCAGACGAGAACAAAGACAATTTCATGAAGGCAGCGGCAGCAATGCCTTCGCTGTCCTACCTTAAAGCCCCCTCCGTATTTTGTGTTTGAAAGTGGAGAACAATGAACTGTCACTGCGTGACTCCACTGATGTCAAATGCATTGTATCAGGCGGGAATTCGGTCCAATCTGTCTGTCCCTCAGCCAGTATTACTTGGCATATTTTATTTTGGCTGCCTAGACCGCAGTTATGGTCCAAGCACAAACAACTCAGAAGAACAACGTGCTTGGAAATATGTGCCTGCATACCCCAGGAGTCTCTGCCAGCTGGAAAAACAGAGCATACATCGGTTACTGACTAGATATACTGCCCTTGTTAAAAAACGAAGCTGCCATCCAGGTTTTTGTTTAAATTTACACCCTGGCCTATTGTGGCACTCCAGGTTAATTTGGATTGGCACCTCCTTTGCAGACCTCTCTGACGCAGCTCTGAAAAAGATGGGGCTTTTTTTTTTAAGCGAAGCTGGGCCCTTTCATCGGAAACCCCAGCCTCTTGTCAAAGCGGTGCTACCCTGCCTCTTATTTATGTACCCCAAAACTTCCTAAGAAAGGATCCAACATTGCATCCTTCTTGCTCTCTCTATCAAGAAATACATACAAGCTTCCAGTTGGGGAAAAATTTAAACACAGAGTTGCTGACTGTTTTCCAGTCGACACAGACGTACAGAACAGGTATAATAGTGAGTAAATTTTCACATAAGTTGTGATGGAGACTTGTTCCTTTATTTGCCGAGGTTGAACAGGTTTTTAACCAGGTATGCTCTGGTTTCTATCCAAGCTCCTGGTTCTGCATATCCCTGTGCTACAATTCCCAGAGATATTACGTTGCCAGCAGTTTTACTGAGTCTGCTTGGGCAAGTAAATCAGGGTGCCACAATGTACAATCAAGGCAGGTGTTTGTAACCCTTCAATAAAGGTCATAGTGTTTTGTTTTTTTCATTTCTGACCTAAAACTGAATGTGATGTTTATCTAAATATTTTTTCTTTTTCTACAAATTTCATAACATTTTAGAAATGCTTTTCTGTTTTAGAAAACTTTTGTAATAAGGTAAAAAAAATGCCCAGTCGTTGTGACTAACCCAAGATTTTCTGGAGGATTTATTATCAAAGGTCTTTGCATCACTGCGAAGAGATTAGCGGTATTCATATCATTCTTCCTGAACACCTAGGCTGCTATATTTTCATTGCCTGTTACAAATCACAAGGCTATCGCCCCAGGCAAATAACAGCTTAGCATGTTTATCTGTCTGCTAATAGCATTTCATTTGAAGTCTTAAAAGTCACTAGTGGCTTAAAAGGGCACTATTACATGACTTCACATTTTATTGCAAAATGACAAGGTCCAGTTTCATTTGTTCTGCTTTGAAGTATTCATGTCCCTTGGCTGCCTGATTGCAGCCTTTGCCTATTCAAACTTTGAGCACGATCCCCTTGAACCAAGACACTGTCTTCTCTAGACAACAGGGACAACTTTGCCTGTAAAAATGCCGTTTTCAAGCTTAGTTGCCTGGCTTTCACTGGTGTAACATTATCCACCGTTACTTCGTTTAATGCTAGCTTGCCTGTACAGGAAAAGATTGGGTAAAATTGCAGTTTTTTAGTTAACTTACACTACCTGGTCACATTCATACGGAAGCTGCAACTTAAAATTGTTTAGAAGCATAAAAATATGTATCCTTACAGAAAAAATGTATAAGTATCTAAAAGTGATATCCTGGACTGGATATGTTCTTCTCAACATTTGCTAGGCTTTAGTTAATTTATAGTAAAAATGTTTTCATATTGAAGTTTGTGTACCTGAGTTTTTTTGGTAGGAAATAAAATACAACCCAGTTGGAGTATCTAAACGAGGGCAGATACTTAAAAACTTTGCAGAATCAGGACCAAATGCACATCTGAATTTTCTTTTTTTTTTTTCTTTTGTCAAAGATTTGCTGAGACAGAACTATAGGTACTAGAAATAGGCCCAGTGGCTCTCTGTTAAGGGAAAAATCATCTAATATTGCTTGAGACAAATAATAATAGAGAATTCTTTTTGATGCAAATAAAGTACTTTCATGCAGTTATAGCAACAGAAAACTTGGTTCACACAGTTCTTTACAGGCCCTCTGGACAGTGTGTTAGCTACACCTAACTTTTGAGCACACTGCAAGTACTGCATGTTGATTTGGAATGGAAGTGTTTGAGTTTTGTGAACTTCAGCACAATCACACAGGATGAAATCTCAGAACATTTGGAAGAAAACCTTCTTGTTCCATTTGTGCTTATTGGAGGAAATTTTATAACGCACATTTCATGTAGTAGAAGAGTAAAAACTGCAGAACCGCCAAATTAATTTTCATTTTAAAATGTTTTAAGCCCAGAATTAATTTTTGTAGTGCTTTTAGCAGGAAATCTCTTCTGATATAACATATATGGTGTGAACATATGCGTATATTTTCAAGCTACAAAACAAACGCCAACGCTTTGTTTCATAGCAAATATTGTCATTTGGAAATATGCCTGGCTTAGGTTAACATACTTACACCACATTTTTGCAATAGCAGGTATGAGATTTTCTGTAAATAAATCCATCAAAATGTAAAAAGGGAAGGAATTATTCTGAATCGAATGATTATACCTGTAAAGCTTGTAACAAGAAGATACCCTATTCTTCTTTAAGAAACAAGAGGCGATGAGACAAGAGGCAATGACAGGAATATTTTTTTATTTAAGTCTTCTTCTATAACCAGATTCTTATTTATTTTACTGAAATCAGAAGAGTGTTCCGATCTGCAAGAACCTGAGTGGGGGAGATGTATGTCAGAAGAAAAGATAATTGATGGTAAACGTCAAATATTAAATCTTGATCTGGTTATTACCCAGCATATTAGCTATGTAAGTAGCTTAACAATTACAGCTGTGATTGACTAGGTGGGATCCAAAATCCTAAATATCAACTGCCAGAAGGGATAATTATAACACATTAGCACCTGCGTGCTTAGACAAGATTGACAACTCCAGTCTAACATCTGCTTAATATCACTTTCATACTTTTCATATTTTTTTTTCTCTTAGAAAGGAATAACAAAGATTTTCTTGAAGCATAACAATAATTCAGCATCCATGTTACGCATTCAGTTGATTATAGTTGCTTGTTGTGTTTGGTCATGTTTTGCACTGACACATTTAAAATTAAATAAAGGCTTTTTGGGATTAGACAGCCACAGTTGTGGTGTATTTTTGACAAAATGTACCTGTCAGAATCATTTGAAGAAATCCCAACAAGTGGGCTGCTCTTCAGTCGGCTGGGCTGGCCAATGCGATTTAACAACCAAACGAAACCGGGTTGGAAAAGAAAGGTCTGGCACTCCCAGCACGGAAGCAACAGAGAGAAGAGTATTTTGTATTTGACATGAACAGCGTAGTGAAACCACCCTGCTGGGCGGTTCGCGGAGGTGAGGCAAAATGATCCCCTCCTGGCCCAACTCCTGACCCCCCCAGCCCTGTGCCCAAGGCCAGCAGTGGCCACCCTGGCATCCACCCTGTGGAGCCGGAGCTCTTCCCTTCCCACCCACCCAGCTCCCCTCCAGGCTGTGCTCCCAGACAATCCCAGACATGGTTTGCAGCGGGGTCAAGCCTGGCCTCAGGTCTTGTGGGGTCCAGGGACCCCGTCCAGGGCTGCTGTGCCTTGCTGGCTTGGGGGGACCCCCCTGCCAGTGAAATGCGACAGTGCGCTTTGCCCAAACGCAGGTGTCGCTTTCCTCCTGTTTGCTCCCAAGGATGTAAGCGTGTTTACCCAAACAATAACACCAGCTTTGCTACACAGGAGCACCTTTCCTGAGCGGAAAACTGATGGAGCTGGATTATGGCCTCGTAAAAGAGGAGGGTGGCGGTAGCAGCGCCATTACAATACAAATTTGGTGAAGCACAGACATGGTCACTCCTCTGTCTTACATGGCCAAGATGACATTCCTCAGTCGGTAAACCAAAGACCCCTCGTGGCTCTGTGCGTTTCTGTGCTTCTGGGGAAGCTCAGCAGCTGAGGCTGCTTTTGGTCTCACTGGGAATTTGATGACATTTTTAATTGAATCAGGCAGGAATTTCTCACAGAAAAATATATAACCACTACAGTAGCCTACTCTCTGACTGGACAAAAAATCCACTTAGTAAAAATTTGTAAAAAAAAGGAAAATAAAAAAAGGACAAAAATCTCCTTGCCTGTGGGTTTACCTTTGCAGTAGCAGAATAGAAACTAATTTTACATTAAGTCCTTCAATGCCTTAAGCGAGCTATGAATCTGTAAGCCCATGTAACTCTCTCCCTATCTCTTGGGGTTCAATCTTGGGCCTTCCAGTACCTAAAGGGGGCCTACAGGAGAGCTNTTCTGTGCTTCTGGGGAAGCTCAGCAGCTGAGGCTGCTTTTGGTCTCACTGGGAATTTGATGACATTTTTAATTGAATCAGGCAGGAATTTCTCACAGAAAAATATATAACCACTACAGTAGCCTACTCTCTGACTGGACAAAAAAATCCATTTAGTAAAAATTTGTGAAAAAAAAGGAAAATAAAAAAAGGGCAAAAATCTCATTGCCTGTGGGTTTACCTTTACAGTAGCAGAACAGAAACTAATTTTACATTAAGTCCTTCAATGCCTTAAGCAAGCTATGAAGCTGTAAGCCCATGTAACTCTCTCCCCATCTCTTGGGGTTCAATCCTAGGTTTCTCTCTAAGTTTAGAAAAGGTAATTCAAGTATAGACTACTCGGACATGATGCTGCAGCACACTGGAAGACTTAACTCACCCACCAGTGCCAGCAAAGCCTACGTACAGAGGCAGAAGAGTCTTCTCAGGGTACAGCTGCTGGATATTTGGGCACACACTGTTAGCAAAAGAAATCCTTCNACCATTCTATGATTCTATGATTCTACAAATCCTAGGTTTCTCTTTAAGTTTAGAAAAGGTAATTCAAGTACAGACTACTCGGACATGATGCCGTGGCACACTGGAAGACTTAACTCACCCAGCAGTGCCAGCAAAGCCTACATACAGAGGCAGAAGAGTCTTCTTGGGGTACAGCTGCTGGATATTTGGGCAAACACTGTTAGCAAAAGAAATCCTTTTGCTGGTATAACCACCTCTAACCAGCTTTGGCGTGCTTTCTCCCTCATCAGTTTCTCCGTTCTTTACCTTTGTTCCGTGGTTTTTTTATTCCACTGTTATTTCATTGCTACGTAGCTTTTATACTGTGCTCCAGCCATGGGCATCACTGCATGAGCAGGTCAAAGCTGCTGGAAGGGAAGACTTTTCCTGAAGCCATGTACACACTCAGTAACTTAGCGTCACACAAGAGCTCCCTACTGCCTTTAGTTGTGAAAGCAGTGCAAAACCCCAACTCCTGTGGGGCCTCTTACGTGCCTGAACATAAACCTAAATCTCACATTCCTCTGCACTATCGTCCTTTACCCTCTGTTTGTAGTGTAGCTGTAGTACAGTTGTCATTTTGTTCTGCCTATCCCCGTAGTCTGATGCCACCTGAACTTTATGAACTTTACCTCTCATATAAATGCAGAGATGTTTCAATTTTTCTCAGCTTAATTCATGCTTTTATGACAACTTTTTAAAAGCACTTATTTGATGGTACGAATAGTCATATTTTTCTATTTCCACCATGAGGACAGTCAAACACTGGAGCAGGCTGCCCAGGGAGGCAACAGAGCAACATAGCATATATAGCATATATCATAGAACAACAGCGATATTCTGATTTTTAGAAATCCTTCAATATTCTGGGTATTGTTCTTTTTTATCTTTGGGACATTAAGGAATACATAAGAAGAAAATGACCAGAAAACATTTGTGGCATGTATTATCTTGGCTAGTTATAATGACTTCATTTGCATTTAATTTAAAGAAGTGGTTATTAAAGTTTAAGTGGAAAACATAAAATTGAAAATTGATCAAGTTGTCTCTTGATTTCTAAGTAAACGTCGTCACTGAAGAAATTGCCCAGCAGAATTAGACTTCAGGTTAATATTAAAATAGTTTTGTTTTTTTAGTGACAGGACAACATCATTTTGCATGTGACATGATTAGGAGAGATGATTTATGGCTTATTTGAAGGGAGACGATCCAAAATTAGTGTTTTAAAATTTATGCTCAGGTATTTGTTTGGTGCTGCCTGGAAGTGAAGTGGGTTTGTACAGAATTCTTGTTCCTCCCATCCAAATCCTGATACAGCATCTCCCTATTTATTGATGAAACATGTTGCGTTAATAACATATATGCACAACTAAAATAATGTTAAATCAACATGGTCAGTCCTGAAAGGGAAGAGACTTTGGTAATTTGGCATTTCTGCATCTTCAAAGCCATCGGCTGAGAGAGGAGAAAGGGAGGAAGGCTGCCATTCACTCCTTTGGCCTGCCACTGCTGTCCATTCTTCCCTTTAAAATAGGCCAAAATGACAATTCTGCAGTATAGAAGCTGCCATTCCTATGCAGACTAACACTGTTTTACATTTTGTCATGTTCCTGCCATTAATAGGCATTTCAAAGGAGGTCATGGTACCTAAAATAGACTACTGTCTAACGTCTTAGCATCATTAAGCTGATAAAATTATACATATGTTCCACAGTGATAGCAGTTATATAAATGCATGATTTTACAGGTTAGGAATTGCATATTTAAGTGCTTTGCTCATACTCTTGAATTTACTAGTTGTTCCATTGCCTGAATCATTATATGATCAACACTTACAAGGCACATTAAAAGTAGGCTACAAAAATGAGTGAGATTTTTATTATTCATATACTTTTGATATCTTATCTTGTGTTGATCTACTAGGCAGGCTGGCTTCATAAGAATTGGCAGCAGTCAGCTTTTAGAGAATATTTTAGGCATAGTTGCTGGGGCTTTTTAGTATCACTGGTTGTCCCCTTCTTACAGTATGCTGAATAATGCTCAGTCCCATTGCTGCTCTAAGATGTTCAAGAACTTCAGTTCATTTGAAGTTCATTATAACTTCATAACATGTACAAAATTTCAAACAGCACTTCCCCTATGTGTAAATGTTCCTTTTTTATGCTCACACAAGATGATAACAGAGTGCAGTCAATACAGAAAAATGAAAGTTTGTATATGGTGGAAGTAGTTTTCTCATTTGTTACCCTTTTCTGTATTCACATCATTTCCCAGATTCCCTATCAATCCACACTGCGTCTAAATAAAAACATACAAATGTTATCGCTTTACTCTGTGTTCCCTTCTAGATCACTATTTTACCTTACACAGCCTTAAGTCATTTATATTTTGAAACTGTAATGTTGGGCTTTATTATTTGCCCTTTCTCTACATTAGAGCCCATTACTTAACTTTACCAATCTTGTGTTCGTTTTCTTTACCCCTTTTGAAAAAGCATTACTGTAGATTTCACTGAAAGACCAAACCCACTGTGTTTGCTGTTCTTTATTCACCATTCTCTGACTTCTGCAAAGAATGCTGGTAGATGGAAGAGACACGATTTGTCTTTACAGCAGCCATTCTGGTTTGTCCCTAGCACATTTGAGCACTTGATGGACAACATTTTCCTCAGACAAAATAAATAAATAAGTAAGTAGAATCCTCATCTAAATGGCAAGATGCTACGCAATGATAAGGGCAATCAGATCTCCTTCTTCAGGCTGTTAGATGATCACAGATACAGCAGTAGTGTTTGCAAGCTTCCCCACCGATAGGTAGAGCAAATAATTCACAATGAATAATGCATCCAATGAGTTTAGCCTCTCTGTCTGATTGTGGCATATGCACGAGTAGTCCATGATTTTGTCTAATCTATTCATTATTCAAAGTATTTGATTAGTTTGGGGTGAGCTTTTTAAACTCTATGTACCATTTTCTATGAGTGTACACAATTTGATTTACTTTAGTTATTTGTGATTGATCAGGCAAAGCATGAGGGTAGAACACTTTTATGGAATGTATTTGCTTGACACTTTTGTCAGTACTAATACATTTGAGTTAAAAAGTAATTTTCAGGACTTTAACTTCGAAATTCACCTTTGCTTACTTTTTTTGTTAGTATAACTCAGTTTTAAGGAATTTCACAAAAGAGGTGCAAGCTGGGACCATGCTGAGTCTATTAAAAATCTTACCTGCTGTGAGACATTTTGGTTAGTCACTGGGCGTATGTAGCAAATACAGGAAAGGGACGTCAGCTTCAAGCCAACTAAATCTTTACCTTTTTATTTCAACCAACAGGAGTATGAGTTGATGTACGTAACTATCGGACCCTATGAAGGCCAACTCCATTCAGACACATCATCAGTCAGCCATCATATAATAAATGTTTTCATTTATCTATCACCTCTAATATATGTCAGCTCTGTATAATTTGATCCCTGTCCTCTATTTCCACTTGGCATTGAATTCTTTTTTCCTCAGGAACACATCTTGTTTTGGTGATTAGTCCATAAATTCCTTTACTTAAGAGCTGATCTCTTCAATTTCATTATTGCCCTCAAATGTTGTTGGGTTCATCAGAGCTGCTCGACTAGCTCTGTCTGTGAAAAGAGTGTATTCCATTAAAAATAGTCATATTTGTGTCTAGAACAAATGCCACTCCAATACTCACAATCTCTTCTGTTTCAGCATACAATGTATTAAAGTCCTTTCAGAAACGTTGAAGTGGCATTGCCAGTGCATCAAACTTCACAAAAGCCCATGATGTCAAGGTTTGCTGGATACAGTTCCCCTGTTATGGAGCAGCTGTTCCATCCATTTAAGTAGTTAGACATTTTAAAGCGCCAACGGGTACATGTTTTAACATCAGGTTGATCCAATTGCTGTGTTTCTTCACTATAGAAATATGAGCAAGATTATATCATGCTTCTGTTGGGTCTTTTGGAACTTGTAGTCAAGAATGTCTCAGAAAACTCTGGGAGTTTTAACTTTTGCTTTAAGGCATCTGCATTTAAGAACCTGAGATTGTATTTACTCCCTGCATTTGTGCTGAGCATGAGCCCCAGATTTTGCCCAGGGAATCCCCTGACCCTGACTCCCATGCCACCCCCAGGGAAACACTGACTTTGTGGGAGGACTATTGGTGTCATTCCCCAGGCTGCGGCAGGATTTTTCACTTTTTCCCCCTATTTCTGGGTGGCAGGCTCATGCAACGGCCAGCCCTAACCCCTGGCAGCAGTGTTTCAGGCCAATGCAAGAACTTGCTTTCCGAGAGGAGAGGAGACCAACTCTGGTGTTCAGTGTTTTCGGCTGTGCAGCCACATCTATTAGCTGTCCCTTCCCAGAGAGTAAGTGCATGACCTTGCTCCCTCTCCCCTCTCCCGGGGTAAAGCATCACCCCACGTCATGATAGACTGATATGAAGCAATAGGTTTCCCTACTGCCTTTTCTTTGTATATCTGATGAATAATTTCTTGCATTAAAAAAAAAAAAGATGCCAATCTCCCCTTCATATCTGTAGATGGAATGAGACTTAGCATGGAAATATACTGAATAATACTAAGGAACAAATTTAAAATTTCATTTTAATCCGTTAGTGTCTGCATTACTTCCTGCTAATCATAGACTTTTAAGTATTGGGTAGAAATTGGGAGTAGATTATATTGATGAAAACCCTAAGTTAAATGCCAATTTTAAGGTTCAGGCTGTAGCAGAGCTGTTTAATCTGTGAGTTATCTGCTGAAATCTCTTTACGAATGAGGGCAGTTTTATCATCAATCTATAATACAGACACTTTTCAGGTGGTAACTATTGATCACTTTTGTGTTTTTAGACTAAATGGGCAAAAGGCTCAAAATCAAATAAGATCTTTGTACTCAAGTATGTTGCTTTGTTAATATATTCTGGTGGGTTGACCTTGGCTGGATGCCAGGTGCCCACCAACCTGCTTGATCACACTCCTCCCCAGCAGGGCAGGAAGGGGACAAAGTAAGATGGAAAAAAACCTCATGGGTCAAGGTAAAGGCAGTTTAATAAAGCAAAAGCAAATGCTACGTGTGGAAGCAAGGGAAAACAAAAGATTTATTCTCTACTTCCCATCAGCAGGTGATGTCCTGCCAGTTCCTGGGAAGCAGGGCTCCAGCATGCGTAGCAGTTGCTCTGAAAGATGAACATCATAAATAACGAATGCCCCCCATTCCTCCTCCTTTCTCTTAGCTTTTACTGCTGAACAGGCATCATATGGTATAGAATATCCCTTTGGTCAGTTTGGGTCAGCTGTCCTGGCTATGTCCCCTCCCAAGATCTTGCCGACCACCAGCCTGCTGATAAGGGGGGTAAACGTTGGAGAGACAACGAAGATAGCCTTGATGGCTGTGTCAGCACTGCTCAGCAGTAGCCAAAACACTGGTGTGTTATCAACACCTTTCTAGCTACCAATACAAAGCACAGCACTCTGAGGGCTGCTGTGGGGAAGATTAACTCTGTCTCAGCCAGACCAAATACATATACGCATTAATTGAAACAGAATAGGAGTAGAAGTGCCTGTGACTCACTGAGAGGGATATGTACAAATTCTTGATGCATTGTCTTAGAGAGGATGGTATCACAAGTTACTGCTTTATAGTCATTCTTCACTGTTTCAATACCATGAAAAAATTGAGCACATGAGCAGAGAAAGATCTTACTGTCTGCCACTCTGATAGACCTTTACTAAAGGTCCACCCCTACTTGTCACATGCTCTGCACATATGGAAGAAGCTTCAGAAGCCCCAAGGTCTTACAGCAAGCAAGGTGTGGACAATGACAGAAGTGTCGTTGATATTGACAATCTTTGACAATGTGAGTGACAAAAAAATTCAATATTTTTTTTTCCCAACAGTTATTCCCTGAAGCTCTTACCTGTACACAAGGGGGATCAGCCTGAAACAACATTACAGTGTTGGCATTAACAACCTATCCATTAGAGGTTCTTGTGTAGGAAAGATAAGGTGTAACTCTACTCTCTCCCTGAGGTAGTGTGACTTGGCCATCGGCTATTCCCGTCAGTGCTGTAACAGTGACTCCAGCACCCCTCACACAATGCTGGTTTGGGTTTTTTTTAATCAACTGTACTATCTCCCATGCTTTTTTTTTAACTTGGTAAAAGGTCAAGTATAACCATAGGCAAGTACAGCCCAGCAGAGCGTCCAATCTTATATGAGAACAAAACCCTGAGAGAATCTTCGTGGGTTTAAAACTTCATGACCACTTCCTGATTATATGCTAAAATATGTGTAACAGACAAATCTCATTTAAAGCCTAAAAAATGGAAAAGAACAAGGACGGCGGTCTTCCTATGTTACTCCTCCCAGTATAGGACTTTATTTCAATGACTTTATTCTGTAAAATATACTGTATCTGTTATTTCTTGCTTAGAAGGTCTCTTCTACCAAGTCCCACCCTCATCAGCAACATGTCTTGTATCTATCTTCACTCTGGAGACATCCTCCTACACTGCCAAGCTTCTCCAAAAACAATTGCACTTGTCTCCGTTTGAGGAAATATTTGAATTCATCCCAAACTATTTGGCACATCTCTTTAAAGATGATATTGCTGAACACTGAAGCTTTACTTCATTTCAAAGTTTCATGGTTCATGCAAAGTTTGATCTCTTTTTCAACACTGATGTAGTTTTAGAAAACTGTTTAGTTTTCTGCCACTGTCTTCTTTGACATTGTTCTGTAAGTGCTGTCTTGTTAAGAATAACGTTTCTTCTGTCATGGGTATTCCGCTATCGTTGCTCCATCTCCAAATATGTTTTTTCCATATCCACATGTCAATCAATAGCTTGCCTTAAACTGGCAAATGATAGTCAGTGTAACTCGTATGAAAGATAAAGGGTTTTATGCTGAAACTTAACTGCTGATGGCAGAAGAGACAGTATCCATGGTTTCAGCAGGAACAAACACAACTCCACAGCTGGATCTCCACAACTGATCATGCAGTTCATGCAAAATAAATTTGAGGTATATCCTACAGCAAAGCTCCACAGAAACAACTGCCCATTTCTGACATATGCTCTACTGAGATAAGTGCTTTGTGGAGGCAAAGACCAGTGAACCAATAAACAGGGCGGCAATAATACCTGCTCATAGTGACTGTATTAAATCCAGCTATGACCATATAGCGCCTGGGCACAAAGTGAGGGGTTGAAACAAAGTCTTCTGAAGGAGGTGAAGTGATGTCTGGTGACTTCATGTAGCTTTGGATCAAGATTAAGATGTAGTAAATGCCTGACTCACAAGTGGTTTGGGACCTCACCGTTGGAGAAAATAAGTTGTGATTTTCAGCATCTTTACTATATTAGCAACTTCTGGAATAGTCTATGATATATTTCCAAGTGCGTGTCTGCATGTGTATATCAAAAAACAAGTATGTATATACACACACACACACATACTATTCTCATTACCTTTTATTTGGTTTTAGCATGCTTTCCATTCTGTGTCCTTCCTGTTTGTCATCTCATGTATATAAAGCTTATTGCCTCCTGTATATGTAGAAACCTTCCCATTTCTCACACATATTTCCAGTCTTTCCTCAGGACCCATCGGTACCACAATGTCATTTTGTTATGAGAAAAATAATCACATAATGATTGTGGCTCTTGTCTATATACTTTTATAAATATGACTACATGCAGAAACTACATCAAATCAACTTTATTCCTCAGTCTTTGTGTCACCTGCATTTTTAGACATTAAATTCTTATGAGCATCATGTTCTCAGAAATGCTTTTACTGTGCTCAGCATGATAAGACCTTGATCCTGAAAGGAAGCTCTTGGTGGTTTTGTGTTTCAAAAATCTTTTGTAGGATAGTGAGAATACTAGTTTAAAAACATATTTTTTTTTCCCACAATGGAACAAACCATCTTGACATGCTCAAAAACCCTGGAAACTCTTGAGTTTAGTTTACCACTTGTGAACGGATTAACAAATCTAACTTGAGGATATCAAGTTCAAATGTTTGGTCATCTCTCTTCTTTGACCTGTTCAAATAATGTTACCTTCATGGCAGCCCAAAGACAAAATAGTATATCTGAAAGCTTTAAAACCTTCTTTTGCTAACACATAGATCTCAAATGATATTCCAAAGTAGAATTGTGTCATCCTACAGGAATTTAAAGGGGCAACAGAATTGCTGAAGAAAAGCAAATTATGTAGACCTCAAGTGCCACCTGAGTATAATCAAGAAAATTCCAAAATGCAATTACCTGTTTTGTGGTCTTTAATACCTCACAATAAGTAATAGTAGTAATATATAATAAAAGCCAGTAACTTTGAATAGCAACACTTATTTTCTCGGTACTCAGGTATTTCTGCTCTGATCAGCTGCTGTCACCAATTGACCCCAAACTGCCACCTTATGCTCCAAGCTTTCAAACTGGTAGTAATTAAAACTGCAATGCAAAGTGAATCCTCACCTTGTCATTCCCTTCAGCTGAAACAGGGCACCCACATTTGCACGACAGGTGGATTGGTGGTTGGTGTGCTACCACAACGGCAAAGGGGCGGTTCTTTGGTTTTATATCCCTGATTGCCAACGTGCAAACTGCTGCCGTGATTGAAGCGTTTTGGCGCTCGTGAGGAGGGGAGAGTCACAACCAGGTGGGCACCCAAACATCTGCCTGCAGCAGGGGGATCACCTGAGAGGTGTGCAATCATCCTCACATGCTCAAGTTCCTGAACCTGAAACCCTCTCACGAGGTCACAGACTTATTTCTCTTTCTAAAGGTAGAGCAAGAATCTCCCTCTTTATATACACAGGTGTTTTCATGTACATGAGCCACCCATTACTGCTCATCTGTGTTTGTACCAAGACTTCAAAATTTGGATATAAAGGGTTTACAGAGAGTTAAAGCTTTTGTTAGGGCACACTTTCATCAGTTATTTTTGTGAATTATTACAAAGTCTAACACACCTAAATGTTATAACCTTGCTGATGATCAGAGGCAGCACTTTCTGCCTCCTGATGTATCAACACTTAGACAGAAAATAGACACAGTAATAGAAACATATTAACAGCAAATAAATGACAAAAACATATCAAATGCTGCTACCCATTATGAAGGTTGCAGAAAGGGGGAAAAAATTGAAGTTGATAAAATTTAGAGGAAGTAAGGTAATTCCACTTAAAAATAGACAAATAGCGGGGTTTTTTTCCTTTTCTTCAATGTAAATGTTAATTATTTGAGTTGAAGAGTGCAATTCAGCAATATCTATTAAAGAAACAGCTTTGGGGAATGTAAAATCAGCCAGTTTGAATGCTTTTTGCCAACAAAGCAGACTGTTTAGTTTCTGCCTTCATTTGTTGTAAACACTGGGATCCATGCCTTTAAGAGTTTTTCAAGCTCTAGGTAGCTCATAAAAAGAAAATAACTGCAAAAAGAATGCCAAAGTTGTGCACCTTAAGTTTCATTTTTTAAAAATATCAATCATAAGAGAGAAAGTCAGTAGCATTTAATTTTTTACTAACAAAGCTATGGAAGGAACTTTGCTCCCACAGATTTTGGTGGGAGCACATGCCCACATGGTCCCATGAATCTGGGCCTTAGGCATCATTAAAACATTATCCCTTTCCATAGTTTCATAGTTAAAAGACTGAATTGATTAGGAAGCTAATCAATTTGGGCAGCCTGTGCTTACGGCGCATACTGATGTATTATAATAATGTAATTACATTATAATGGTGTAATAAACAGAGTAATGCGAAAATAAGTGACAAATCTATGAAAACCAGTTGCAACCTGGCATGTTAGAAACTAATGTAATGACACAGGCACCAGCAGAAAACACTATATCAATAAAATCTGCAAAAACAAATGGAACCAGTTCACGTTATTTTGATTTCCAGCAAGCAAAGGTCTGAATTCTGAAGCATTATTGCCATAAAGGGAGTTGGAGCTCAGGCAGTTTAAATTCTAAGTGAGAATTTATTAGCAACAAAAATACATTTGCCACCTGTTATGCCAGGGATGCGTTGATATCAAGCATATGGTCCTTCCTAGCCTGTGAAAAAGGAGCAGCTGTTCCAACTCTTCCAGGCTGTAAGCTGAAAGGATAACAAAAACCAGTGAAGAAACGCCACCGCAGTAGTCCTTAGGCTTTCAAATCAAAGAGACAGAAAGAGAAGAGATAAGGCAAGTGCTAGATGAAAGGTGAGACAGAATGCACGCGTGCCCTCAGCTTACAGAAGTACACGTATACACACGCGTGCACGTACTCATACAGACAAACATCCTCAGATGGGCTCAGAGCTAAATCTATAAAGCGAGTTCAGGAGTCCTTAGATCTCTAAGACCTCTCAGATCTCCTGCGCTGAGCCGGGTTACGTGAGCCTCTACCACAGGAGCATTTGCTGGCTGAGAAGAGACACGAGTAAGTTACCTACGGTCAGCACAGAGCCAGGACAGAAACATGACAGATGAGGTGAATCTCCCATTTTATCAAGTGTTGCTCAAAGTGAGAAACAAGCAACCCCTTCCACTCCCTGGGTGTTCACAGCCCACCCCTGCTAAAGGTAGGCTTATAGGCTCATTTTCTTGCAGGTTCGGGTTTCTTTGCCTTGTAAACCTAGCTGGCAGAGCCATTGCGACAAAATTTTTATATAATTGTTAGATGACTTAAAAATGTGCCTAGGAAATTAGAAGTTAGCTCGGTGAATTTGAATCTCCTCACAAAGATTTATTCCAAGCATGGTTACATAGGACTGTCACCATCATTCAGGCTTAGTTTGTGACCTTGTTAAGAAAGGAATGCAAAATTGATCAGAAGGGAGAAAAGTCAAACCTACAAGAGAGAATGACTGCTGTCTAACCATCACATCAGAAGAAGGGGGATTCGAGTTCTGATCGGACCTCCTAGGACTTTCTCTTCTAGGTTAACCGGAACTGACTTTGAATAATAAATACACTTCCCAGAGACCAGGAGCTCTGTTAATGCGACCTCTAAACAGCAAGGATATATCAAATCCTTCTGGGCCCCATAAAGAAGGAAATCTTTACGTGAACAGTGATGAACTCCTTCTTCCTCAGGACTTATAAGTCCATGATTAGGACATGTGGGAGATGTAAATTTGCATCCTCTCATGAAAGAACATGGCGTTAGACCTCCATCTTCCTTATCTGTAGGATTTCTAGCTGGGCAGCTGTTAAATGAGGACAGTGACCGTATTTTAAAAGAAAGAAGTGGATGCAACTGCATCCAGTAGGGAGTGCACTTATGTAAATGTATCCCAAAGATTTTTGTTTCTGGACTCCAGTTACATTTAAGCATGGCCATGCTGTGCAGTTCTATTAAAAACAAGTAGCTTCTGCCCATGTAAAGGGAAATTAGAAGTGTTAAAGATGATGCCAGCAGAATATAGGTGCTTCCAAAGCCAAGAGGCAGCTCAGTCTGGGACTTCAGGATCATGATTCTTATGACAGGCACTTGCATACCATCGAGGTCCCACTTCCAGCCCTTAAATCCTTCTTGAAACCCACATTCACACTACCGAAATTTAAGCAACTCAAAAACATGTCTGAGTTACAAACGGTTATATATGTTGGCTCCCTATTTATTTAATGGTGGGAGAAAGGAATTTTTAGAGTGTGAGGTAGTCCACCTAGGATTCATCTCTTCTAAAAATATTAGCTCCTAAAGTTCGATAAGACACAAATATCAGTTGGAAAACAAATAGCTGTCAAGGGAATGATGCTTATTCCTGTTGCTCCAGCTGTTGACTTTGTCAAAATATTCCATTTATTAACTACACCTCACTCTGCATTTTGGTTCAGTTTTATTTTCATCGTTTCCAAACATATTTTTATGCTTATATTTATTAGTATATCAAATTTTAGTGCAATTGCTTCTGTCCTCACTACAATTTTCCAGACCACAAATTCCTCAGTAAGATCTACTTTCTTTCTCCTTCTCTGTAAAGACTGCAGGCAATTTTGTTTTGTTCTCTGACCTTTATGAAAAATTAAGTTTGCTGTCTACCTGATTCTATTGTCCAGTTCCCTCGCCTCTGCTATTTTTATAAGGCATACAGGTCTCCTCACAGTATTGCAAATGCATCTTCATTCATAAATCCCGTATGCAGGAGCTGGAATAACTTCATCTATGATATTATTGTTGACTCTCTGAATCAATGGTAACATTTTATGTTACTGTTAACCACTGTCCTGAAGCTTTTTGATCTCAGCCTATCTCCAAATCCTGCTTTTACTCAGTATTTTGTACCATATGATTACATAGGGCATAAGCACCTTCTCTTATTTTGTGTCCCTAACCTCATTATCTTACACTTCTCTACATTTAATTGCATAAGGCACTTATCTTCCTTTGGGCACATTCTGTCAGAGTCATCTTGACTTTTTTGCCCTTTTTCTTTCTATTGATTGCCCCTTCCTAGTATGTATCATCAACAAATTTCTTTCCCCTGCTGTACATCCCTCCTCCCGGGTCAAAGCAAGTTCTAATACAGAGCTGAACGGTGCTGCAGAGCAGTCTTCCTTTAGAACAAGTTGTTACTCTTCCTATGTACCTTTCCCCTTTGGTCTCATAGACACTCTTTAAGCACTTATATGTCTGCATTTATGTAACATTTAATGACCTTCTAGCATAAATTTGAGTGCTGTAGTAACTACAAAACTCTCTTCAAGTCCTTTTAACTCTTCTGGTTCCTTCTTCTTGATTGATCTGTGCGTTATTGCTGGTTATCTTCAACACCACCTTTGGAAACTTGGGCTGTGTTCTTCTCCAACATCGCTATAATTAAGGTCAGCCCAGTGGAAATGAAGGCAGGAATACAGAAAGTAAATCTGATTTGAAATGAGAAACACACTAATGTGTCTGCAGCATATGCATGTTTATATGGACTGTACTACTATTACACTCTATACAAAGACTTAAAACTAAAGTAATATGATTACAAATGTTTTAGCATGTCAGTATCATTCATGATTAGTTTTGGTTAATTAATACTCACTTGCCAATTTAGTAAAAGTCCTGTAGGTTTTCCTTTATTTACCTTTCACTTCATTATGTATTTTAAATATTCTCCTTTCTTTGGAGTGAGTAGAAATTTAACTATTGACTTCAGAGTGAGTAGAATTAGGATAAAGCCAAGCACCTTAGAGAATAGTTACTCATATCAACACGTAAATTAATAAATAGGGCGTGATCAGATAATATGCTTAGTTTTAATGCAGGGTAGCTATGAAAGCAGGTGTCCCCTGTAATACAGACTCCAGGCAGCGCGGAGGTCATCTATACAAACACGTTCCCTGAAGTCCTTTTTTCTTTATTCAGTTTTCTAAATGCAGATGGAATAATCCAAAAGAACCTACTTTTCATTACCAGAGGTCATATGTCAGTACTTTGAGGTCCACGAAATCCTGCAGGCAGGATGAGGAGCCAGTTCAGCAGCTGCCTATTAGAGGCTACTCTGGTGCTTGAGTTTTCAAAGTATTGCTGTCACAGATATCAGCAAATCTCCTTCAGTTATGCGAACACTGTTTGTAAAAGCTGATACAATAGGATTAAAATTTAAGCACTCATGTGGTAAGAGATAAAAAAACGATCTTCAGGGACTCACCCTCTTTTCCTCTTCCCATTGCAATGGACTGAGCCTGTAAGTTCACATTGTGCAGATAAATGTCAACACCGCCAGCTATCTGATGTGCAGGGAAATTATGGTGTACACACACTGAAAACCTCAGTGTCTTTTTGAAAGCCTTTTCTGAAACAAAATTATTTATAAAGTCATTTGTAATTTACAAATGTACAGCCTAAGTGTCTATGAGTGCCCTCTGTTTTTGTGCTAGTTTATTGAAAGGTGCAAACAATTTTCAAGGTATCACTTGAGCTCTGGCCATCCTCTCTTGCCTTCCCTCTTAACTCTGAGGATTTTCATGGTTAAGTAATTCCTGCACATACATCATTTCACATAGTCCATGCTGGGGTTTGACCCTGAAACAAAACATACCCAGGAGCAGCAGCAGCTGCATGAGGGAATGAGGGGAAGCTGTGTAGCTGCTACTGTACACACAACCGAGAATACCACATCTGGCGTTGCTTGTTGAGATCTGGGAGGAGGAAGACAGTCAGTCCTAAAAGGTCTTCCACCTGCCATGGCAATGCATGCCATAACAGAAAAGCCAGCCTTTCCAGCCAGCTGGTGGCAGATTATTTTTCCCTGTAAATGTACATTTCTCTGACTTAGCCCGTGTTTGTAACTGCAGTGGTTTCTTTGAACACTGATTCAAGTCCGAGAGACACCAATTCAAGACTGATAGCTGCCCCTTCTGTAAACACAGTCAATACAGGAAAACATATAAACTAATGTAAATCTTCTGGTCTGTGCATGAGTGAGGCCATTGCAGCTTGGAGCCCCCTCCTTTGTAATAGCTTGTGAAAAGCTGGGATTTGAGATCGTTGCTTTTAGCAATTTCCTCTGAAAGAAAGATGCTTTTTCCTCTTGAAATTTTCTATAATTAATCTTTATATCATAATTATATTGCTGGCTCAAATTTACAGGCTTAGACTGTAAATAACAACTGTGAAAAAGAATTCAGGACTGGAATGAATGAGATATAAAGCTAATTCCTACCAACTTCCTTCTTGTTGTGTGATATACTGCTTCTTGAAACAGGCTGCATCCAGAATTATGTGGGAGAGCACGCCGCTTTAGAGAGACATCTGCATGCATATCATCATCCCAACTCCTGCACGCTTTGCAGTTCCCAAGTCTGGGTGGCCATGTCATGCTGTCCATGCTCTGGCAGCACATCCCAGTGAAACCTCTTTGTCCCAGCCACCTCCTGGCTGCTGTAGAAAGAAATCCTCCACCCTTAGCCAGGGCGGTAGCTCCAGCAGACTCCATCTGATGCCTTATTTTAGGTCCTTAGAAAACCAGCATCCCATGAGGTACCCTGGCAAGTCACTGTCAACAGAGCTTAGAGACAGCCTCCCTCAGGCACAGGCACCCTGTGCAGAGGGAAAGCTGTTATTCGACATGAACAAAGACGGCAGATTTTGGCCCAAAGTTACAATATCAAGATTGAATCCACAGAAAATGAGGGAAACCTGTTCCCTTACCAAAACTAACTTGCCAATAGTAAGAGTAAAACTCCATACAATTAGTTCTTGAATGAAACTCCTCCAGTGTGTGGCTCACAGCACAACCCCGGGGCTCCTGCCCTGGCCTGGGCAGCAGGTCACCCTGGTCTGCAGGATACCAATGCACAGGGGATGTTGGCAAGCTCTCTAGCAATCAGGGCAAGCTACTTATGGGGTCCCATGGTTCAAGGGATCCGTGCTAGAAAGCTCTTTGGCCAGAGCTCAGCACCAAATCCCACAGTCTGACTGCCTGCTGAAGTATGATCTGATAGATTGGGTATTCTGTTGAGGGAGAAAGAAAAGAAACTCTGCCGGATTCATTCTGCAGCTGCAAAATCATTCCTCACCCTTGCATTCCTGTGTGGGCAATCTGTCTGAAAGCTCACCATAAAAGGATGGAGAATTCACAAGAAATGAATAGACTGTGCCTCCTTTTCATGTATCTCCCAGGGCTGCACCCCGATTCACTGCACCATTTAACAGAAAGGACCAAGCTGGGCTTGGCAAGGGGCTGCTTCAAATTACTGTCAACCTACTCCTAAAGCCAAGCAAAAGCGAGTGACCAAATTGCAACTCTGAGTCACAATTCATTCCCTAGATTGCTCCCAGGCTGCTCACCTGTGCACAACCCCTTGGTCATGATATCTCTTACGGTTGCAGTCCAGTTCTCTACGCTAAGAGAGAATCACAGTGTGGTGTTGTCATTTATTTTCATAATCCTTTCTCCTCACATTAAAGTGTCTCTTCAGGTGGATTTGGTCTGCCATATCTGCATGCAAAATTTATAAGCATACAATAATGCTCCTATTTCCCAAGCTGTCAAAATGATAAGGCAGGACAAAAAATCCCCAAACAAAATCCACATACTTTTAATGCATCACAGGACCTCTAAAACAGCCTAAGCTCTTTTTTCCACCTTCTGTTTAGGTTCTGTTTAGGATTTACAGTTTTTTTCTCTCACAGCTCAGAGATTCTGACCTTTGCACCTGATTCATGTTTATGTTTAAGTGGCAGAATGATGAGAACAAGAGTAAACAAAATACATGTATGTTATGGCAGATTGCAGTTCACATCTGTTTTTCTGGAGTATGCAGTAGTGTTTCTTACGGTTGAAAAAATAACACAAAAGAAGAATAAAATAAAATAAAATAAAAGCAACAAAAGTCAGATCAGCAACAGGCTGGTTTACGTGGCTCCTCTGACATCCTGTTAGGCAGCATCTGAGACAGAGGTCTGAAAATCAGCAAACCACGAAGCTATGGAAGCCAGAGATCCAAGCTTGTTTTTTCATGGCAAGTCATTTGCCGTGTATAATCTACAATAGCTTTAGATGACTCTTCATAAACACACTTCATAGGCAGGGGGTCAAACACAGCTTCCCAGCAGGGGATTGGTGTTCTGCCCCAGTGATTGCTGACTATTTCTGCAGCAGTGAAGGAGCTGGTCCTCAAAGCAAGTGATATTGCAGTCTATCAGAGATGGCCTTTTCATAGGATGACACCAACTTTCCTGCTCCAGAGCATGACACGATGGAGTATGGAGTTGTCTGAGAGTGCAGGAACTGAGATAACTTTGGAGGACTCTTGGTGGAGCAGGGAACCCAGCTTGGGGTGCAGCCTGAATCCATAGCATCTTGTCAGGTGCAGACCCTGAAGCAGGGTGTCAGCTTTCCGACAGTGCCCACAGTTCCTTGTTGAGGGAAAAAGCTGGAAGCAAGCCCAAAAGCTGGCTAAACTTCTGCATGAGCAATCAGGGGACCATGGCTTGGAACATGCTGGAGGTTAAGATGCTTAACACTAGAGGTGGAACTCAGTGTAGATTCTTAAGACGTGAATATTGATGAAGTTTCATCATCTTGCCAGGACTAACTGAAATTAACTAAGAAATTTAAGTTCTGTTGTAGTGGACTTGGACTTCCTCATGAGTCAATGCAGGGACACAGGGACCTTTCTCTGGGAGTTGCTCAAACTCTTCTTTTATGACAGAGGGAGACTTCAGTCTCTGTTGACTGAACTCCTGGCGCTGGCTCTCCAGTGGAGTGGCTCAGACTGGGTAGTATGAATGAAGCCTATAAATGCCTCAACACAAAACACAATTTTTACAGGAGCAATATTTTCACAGGAGGCCTTTGTATTTATATCAGAGAAGAAATCCTTATATGAAGAAATGAATAAGAGGGAGGGGCTTGAATGCTTAAGGAGCATTTTCCTAACAAAGTTTGGAACAGTGTCTGAAATTAGGAAAATCCTCATGATATGACTTTCCAACTGAGTTTTGTTAGCCTGTAACAATTTTTCAGTTGCAACATATTCTTTTATTACCCTTTTAAGCAGTTTTGGTTGAAAAGTAATGTCATCTGATAGAAAGAAGTCTTTCCCTGAAAACTGGAGCATATATTTCCAATGGATTAGTTTCCTTGTTAATTTACTTTTTAAATTATTTATACTAATAGATGCAGTTTACAGTCTTCATAAACACCAGAGAATCCATACAGGAGAGATGTTACAAATGCTGAAAATGTGGAAAAGTTTGAGATTTGTGGTTTATGCCTTATTAAAACCTGAAAATCCACAGAGAATGGAAACCTTAACTGAGGAGCAGATTCTTTGGTGTCTGTTAATGGCTGAGCTCACATAGGAGCCTTCTCCTAGAGCGGACACTCTGGGAAAAAATCATTTTTCTCCACTTGGCAATCTATTTCCATACAACCTGTAGCTCTGAGATCTCTAATCTGCCAAATTTGATTAAAACTGGCCAAGGTTTCAAAAGTCTTTGGACAGACAGATGTGGCTGTAACACAAATGGTTGCATGTGTCTGCATGCATGTATGTGCACACACACATATACAAATTATATTCTATGGGAGGAAAACCATTTCCAGCTTGAGTTTTAAGTGTTGTCTACACTGTTCTAGCCAAATGGATATTAATTTGTAAACAATAGTGAAGGGAGGGAATTTTATAGTAGACACTATTAAGGAAGATGGACCCAATAGCAGTGTTTAGAGAGATGCCTGATTGCTTTTCATGTAGTTGAAAGTTGAGATGATAGTTTTTGGGTACCTGATGACCTGCCAGCTGGCACCTGTAACAGACATTTCTTTGTCCATACCCCTTCAGCAGCTTGCACCGCTAGTTGGACTGGTACTAAGTATCTGGTGATGTATGTATGTGATGTATGTATGAAGTAATGTACTTCTTTGTTTTAAATGTATCCCATTGGCATTAAATTGTTACATTACACTCCACAGTAAGCTGATATGATAGAATGAAATATTTGTATTGAAGAATGTGTAACAGAAGAAAAAAGGAGAGAGGTATAATACATAAAAAGACAGATAACCTTTTGACTGTGGCTGTGAAGCCGAAGCATTACCTCCGTGTCTGGATGTGATAGAATGATTTGCTTACACCTTTTTGCTTAGGTCAGCAGCTGGTAAAGGTCCTTGGGTGAAACGGATGAAAACTCATCTGTTCTTTGCAAAGACACGTGTGGTTCATTCAGCTGGTTCAGGTTGGAGTGACAACTAACATACACTTATAATTTTGGAAGAGGGGGTTCCTTGAATATCTGTAAACATTATATTTTTCTGGATGCGTAGCACTGAGCTGAGCAAGAATGAACACAGGCACATCAAGGAGTGCTGTCTGTCTCATTAGAGACTAATTCCACTATACTGTAAAACATTCCAGTGCCTCTCTATTACTGCATATCATCACCTCTTTTTTTGTTCTTTCTTTTTTTTGGTTTTTTTTTTTGAGTAAGATTTTCTTAACTTTCTCATCCTGTTCTATAACATTGCTCTTGTAGGTCTTGATCTAGTCACTGAACATCCAGAAATAAAGAAAGATGTTCTTCACTGTATTAGTATATATAAATATCAATGGTACGAGTGGTAAAGGCTAAGTAAACAGAATATCCAATGTAAAGGCAATCTTTTTCACATGACCTATTCTAAAAAGCTGGCCTTGAGCTCTGAGTCTCTGATGAAGAAACCAGAAGAAATGGAGGTGTATTAATAACATTTGTGCTATTTCACTGCCCAGTGCTTGCAGGGGCAACACAAAATTGTGTCTGACATCTATGCAAACAGCTATAAATTACTTCCAAGGCAACTCACTTGTCAATAACTTTACCCATAGAAGTTAGGAAAGAGATTTTTATGGGAAGAAAGTCTACAGAACTGTGAAGCCTCTTCTGTTCTCTTTCTTGCCGTTTATCTCCATTTTCCATTATGTTTCCATATTTTCTTCTTCATGCTTCTGAAGTTGTCCTGTAGCTACTCATGCTACTGAAGCAATATTTATGAGTAGAGCACGAGCCTTAGAAAGTTCTGGCCAGACTTCAGACCAACCATTGAATCTGCCGCAGTAACTTTAGCCCCATTTGGCCACTTGCGACAAGTCTCCCTCAATCTCTGGCTTCAAGTGTATTTACACTTCCAATCACAATGCTGACAGCTCAATTGGACAAATCTAGATAGTTCAACATGTGTCGGTTTTGGTAGTGGTAACACAGCTTTTGGAACAGCTCAAGCTAAGGGCTGTTATTTCTTGCTGCTGCTATTTGCTACAGATTCGTGAGGTTATCCATGCAAAGCTCCATTTTCAGTGGTTTGGTTTGCCAGAGGTTGTTGGAAGTACTCTCAGGTTTTTTTCCACTTGATGACTTCAAATGAGAGTTTGTGTATTGGTACCCAAAGTACTTACTCCAACTACATTCAGTGCTTCCACCTCATTTTGATAGAGCTCATAGCTAACAGATAGTACCTGAGTTTCTCAGCTGGTGATAAAGTCTTTCCATCAAAGGCCAGTAATTTAAAGCAGACACGCTTTTCAAAGATGCCTAGTTTCTTGTCTAATGCCACAGTAGACCATTATCTCCTGCAACCTCATGTTGACATGTTTTGGTGGTATATATCTCTTCTCCTGTAACTGGTGAATTCAGCAAGTTCTGTGCTGTGTAGTTCATTATTACCCCATTCTTGAGCTCTGCTTTGACTAGTAACAGGGTGCCTACATAAATAAATCATTGCCTTCTCTATACAGAGTTGCTTCTTGACACACAGGTGTGTGTCAAGGGTGCTTGTTTTGGTTTTGAATGCTCCACAAGTCGTTGCATCTTGCATAGTTTATTTGGATCTCAAATTGATATCAATGTGGCTGGTCTGTTGGGAAGATGAAAAGAGCAGAGGTTTGCATTAATCTGGGATTTTCTTACTGTCTGACCAATTTCACGTTCATTGCATGTTTGCATTTTAGAAGGAAAAGGTTACTTATGAGAACACAGTATGACGCGAAGCACAATGCCAGAATCCCTTGGATTTGGGTTGATACGTTCCTCTACCAGGCTTCCCTGCTGCTAGTTCAATTCTTTGGTTGTCGCATCTACTTTGGCATTAATGTCACCCATCACAAAGAGTAAGTTGTGTTTTGGTATTCTGTCAATCACACTTTTGAGGCAATTGTAGAATTTGTCCTAGTCGCTGTGTTCCTCTGTCAGAAAACATCTCCGTATGATTGACGTCTTTAGGAACCTGGTTTGGAATCTGGCATATATGATGTGCAGGGTGATAGCTCCCCAACCGAAGAGTGATTTTCCACAAAATCTGTCATGGTGAATGTTATCCGTTTTGCATGTTCCTTCTCAGACGCGTGGTTCAGCTTTTAGTGGCTTCAGAGATGGGTCCCCACTTTGTATCTTTACCAAGGATCATGAAAAAGGAGTAAAGAAAAGAACACTAACGCCCTTTGTGTAGGGGCTTGTAAGCACATGGAGGGAGAGGTACAAGAACCCTTCTCTGAAAATCAGCAGGACAAACTACAACCCCTGCATGTTCACATTGCTCCAGAAGTTCCTATGCCCATGAGCGCAAGCAGTTCACTATACAGCAATTATATGTTATATCCAGCGGCTGTTCAGTGAGATGTGACTATTTCCTTGCTTTCTGAGGCACTGCACTCCTGCAGAGCTCTTGAGGACAGTATAAACCCCTCATCATCAATGGCTACTGCAGATAGAACTGCAAACTTTGCCAAAACAGAGAAATAATAAAGAACGACATAGACCCTGAAGACATCGGCACGACATGGAAATAACGTGAGGTTTGGCTTAGGAAAATGCAAGTGATTGAATTGTAGGTAACAATCATTTGAAACATATGACTCGATATGCAGGTGAAACCCAGAAAGCGGTAATACTGAAAAAAACCATGGAGTGGAAGGCATAGTGTGCCAAACATGAGTTTTTCATTGTCATAGTGTTGGAATAATCCTGAATGTTATTTTGGACTGCCTACTTAAAGGCATCCTTTTTCCAGAGGAACTTCTGTGAGTCATCCTGGAAAACTGAAGCCAACCCTGACCAACCACCACTTAGCAAGAAAGATACTGCCAGTTTGAAGGGAATTTGGAGGAGCAACACAACTGATGAAAAGACTGGGTGGACTGAGGCATAGGCATAAATTTACAAACTGCTGCTTGATTAAGCAATGACTAAGACGATAGGCAGAGTGGAAGAAAATAAGGGAATGGCATAACATTAACATATCCATTTATATGGATATAGACATCAAGGAGAAAGTGTTTCTCATGATTACCATGCATTTTGTAATTAACACTAATGGACTGACACTATAAATAAAACCCTTAAAATGGCTATTGCAAAAACTCCTCCTTTGTTAAGCTGTGAAAATTTCTTCTAAGGGAAGTAAGAAGCCCTTTAAAAACTGAAATATACCTAGCACTGGCAAAAGTATAGAGCGGGTAATCTCACACTCGCAGGGAGACAGACTGGATGATCTTTGGTCTCTTTCATCTCTCACATTTCATATTCTGGTACCAATGCGTATTTAGTATTAGCCTGGTTTAGTTTTCTGTTCTCACTGTGGTAATCTTTGGCCTGTTTTTCTTTCTGAGTAGGAACTCATGTAATATATTCAGTATCAATGTAATATTCAGCTAATCTTCTTCTTATGCCTTGGGCTGTTTCTTCAGATTACAAAATGAAGACTGTCTTTAAAACTGAAAAAAAAAAGTATTTGGAAGTCAGCAGTGGAAATAAATTATCCGTCTTCCCCATTTTATATTAGCTGTGAAATATTTCTGGCTTTCCTTATTTTATATTTTTCAAATAAATATCACTCAAAAAACCCAAGAAAAGCTGCTTGTCTAAAAAGATAGACTAGTTCATTTCAGAAGATATGGAAAACCCATAAATACAATGTCCATTATAGTCTCTTCAGCTGGCAAGAACAAACATGATACAGCCTTGGCATTATTTTTGACAATACTAATATAATTGACTAGGGGACAGGGTAATCTAACGGCAACAGCTTTGGCACATTACAGTGAAGCCAAAAAACCCAGAGCAGTTAGTTAATATCCTCAGCCTAACCTTCCTATAAGCGCATTAACTCCAGAACCTCTGTCACTCATGAGAGATGTTCAGGGAGAATTTGGTCACGAGAGGATGACCATGAGGGTGAGCGACACACTGGTCTGTGGATCAGCAAAGCCACACTCAGGTCCCGGTATTGCCTCAGACCTCCTCTACCAACGTGGGGAGACTGCGCTGCTGCCAGTGGTTTACATCTCCTGCCTCTGAACAGTCCATAATAATTCTTCCTTTCTCCCATGCTGAAGTACCGCCTCCCTTCTTTTCCTGAGCAAAATCTGTGTTCACAAATGCACCCCCAAAACCTGCCAACAGCTGGCTCAAATCCCCTGGCTGGCAATTAGCATGTTTTGTTGGGGACACAGCGGCGCTGGCTCTGTCTGCCGGTGCTGGGATGCGCCTGCCAGCAGCCAGTGTCATGGGAAAGTGTGAAAGCATCACAGCCACCACCAGTTAGAGGGTACCCTGCGGTTCCTGAAATGAGGAGCCTTCTACTTCTCCTGGAAAAAAAAATGTTGCCCTAGTGTAAGGTTTTGATGTCGCTATAGCTGGGAATGAGGACAGTTAAAAGGAGAGAGGAACACATCTGCTCTGCAGTTTGTGCGGTTCTCCTAGATGTTGTATCTGCCAGCTAAAAAGGATTTGAATGGAATTAGCAAATTTTTAGAATAAAGCTATTTTTTCCTCAAGCCTACCTCTTGGACATCACTTGTGGTGACTTGCAATATCCCATTTCACATCTGTTTCGGCACGCATGGGTGCTGATGTCTGTTGGGTTTGCTATGTTTCATTTTAAATGAAAAGGTACCAAGTCCTGCAGCCTGAGTTCACTGTGAGGTGCGGGTCAGAAATAGCCCTTTTCTGATTATCTGCCAAAATAACCTCAAACAGCCATCGCTCTTATCTTCAGACTCACTCTCCAGCCTCTGCCTAACCAAAATGCTGGTGCCCACTTAAACTAGGCACCCCATCTTCCTACTTTCCAGGAGTTTTTGCCATCATGTCAAAAGGGAGGAGAAGATATGTTTGAGTAAAGCTCACGTTAGTAAATGAAATAAGTTTTATGACTAGGTTGGATGAAATATAGTGATATTTTGTGTCCTGGCCATAATCCCTTTAGCTGACCTGGTATGATCATGAAGATCCACTATTGGAACGAGGCCTGGGCTTTTTCTAATGTAAGTGACATTAATTGGGTTCTACATTGTGTATCGAAAATAAGGGACTGTTAATGTAGTTAGAAGGATTTGTGCACTACTAGGGATGCCATTATATGTGTAAACTAGATGCAGGATGTTTTTTTATTGCTGTTTCCAAATTGACTTTAGGTGAAAGCACAGCTGGGTGCTTAACACAGTGGTGCGGAGGAAGCAAGCATTTAAATATTCAGCTCCCACTTTTTGAAAATTGCACTGCAATTTGGAAAGTGCATTCTCTCTTAGGAAAATTAGGCCTTAAAGTCCTGCTGCAGATGACTGACAGTGCCAGCTCTCCATCAGCCTTCCATTCCTCCGATCACTGGTTAATTCTCCATTTAGATGGCATGACTAAATTTCATATTGTCTGCTCACACAGTAAGGAAAAGCACCGTCTGTACTGTCTTTGTGGAGATATTGAGCAGCAAAAAAAAAAAAAAAAACCAGCATTTTTGCATTAAAGACCTTTTCTTCCAAGATTACACTTGCAAATAAGGGCCTGAACCTCCACTCACTGATGCCAGAAGCAGTGGCCGAAGGACCAAGCTATAAATTCTGGCTCTTGGAAAACTACATGCAGAGTGTGAAGCTGGAATTTGGTGTGTTTTAACAGAGATTATAGACATTGGCTTCCTCCACTATTGTCTTGCAATGGGTCCAGATTAAATAAGACTTGCTTGTAATAACAGAAGAAAGTTGCTTTAGTTTAGTGATCAACTAAGGCTATAATTGCCACCGAAGAAGCAGCTCTCCTTCCCACTGCTCCTGACTGGACATCTGTATGCTGTACGTCACCTTTGTCCTCCTGCTGGTGCAAGCAATCACACAGCTGCATCCGGAAACATGAGACACATTAAAATTAACTAGGAAAAAAGGTCTAGGTTTTTAATCAGAGAAGCTTCGTGATCCAGTCCACACCATGGCTGCAAAAAAATTGGTACAGGCACAAGGGAGGGTGTGTGACCATGCAGCTAAGTTTGGAGAGAAGTGAGGCCATCCCTTCCAGTAGAAGCATGGATTTAGACTGGCTTCATCTGACATGAACCCACTCTTTAATGGTGCAATTTCATGTCATGCTGACCGTGTTCTAACTGTAGATGTCATCAAAAGGGTCGTACCATTCTCTTTTCCCTTCCTTCCACTTCCAAGGTCCCTGGTCCATTGAGTTACCATGTGGGGACCTGGATCAGCTTGCTGAACTACTGGAAAACTAATCTACATTTCATGGTTGGACCACCACACAGCTTCACAGCCCCAGGAAGGGAAACAGCATGTGATGGGGATAAGTTGCAAGTGTGCTGGTCGGCAGTGGCTGGACTTAGATTAAGCACAAAGTTGAATCACACCCTTGAAAAGCAAGGGCGAGCTCAAGCTCTTTCTGCACAGGATGACAGCTACCCCAAAATGTTTTAGGGGTTCACCCCATCCCTGTGTAGACAATCTCAGGGCATTTCCAATGTCAAGGTAGCATCTGTATTTTAAGGAATGTTAGGCTCCTTTTTCACCATCTGCGTGGCAGGGTTTTGCGCTACACAGACCAAGTTGTTCACGGAGCCACTTGATTTCTACATGTATCTGACCCTCCAAGATGCTAAATTATGTTTGTACCCACTTTAAGACCGCTTTAAGCTTGCTGGAATGGTGCTTGTGAGCCCCAGAGGAAGACAGATTTAGTCAGTTCCCAGCTATACACAGCCAGCTATATTTTGGTTTTTTACTCCTTTATCTTATGTGGCTGATGAGTACAGTGGTGTTTGAGGAGCCTCATGTCCCTCTCATTGTCTACTAGAGGGGAGTCATAATTTATTTTCTTTTGAAGGGAACCAGCATAAGGATTCTTATCAACAAAGGTTTCTAAAATAAGGGAGGAGGGTGACAAAGTTCAGCTGAAGAGGGATACTTTATTGACAGAGATAGCAAGCAGAGAGCACCCAAGTCTCAGTAAATAAATGCCCAGTAATTGACTTACAGGGGAAAAAAAAAAACAACACCAAAAAACTGAGCCTTCTAACAAGCTGTATCATTAGCAATGCAAAACCCGTCCTTGCTGTTGTTTTTACCGAGAATTTTTTGTTATTCCCCTCCTCCTTCCTAATTCTAATTCAACCTTTATTATTTTGCAAGGTTTTGCCAGCAGAAAAAGCCTCCATACATCAAAGTGGGTAGTGAGTGGCTGGGACGAGGTTCTGTCGCGGGAGAGAATGGGACGCTCGGCATTAGGAGGAAGCACTGTGCACTTAGAGATGAACAGTTTTATTTTAATCCTTTCATCTACTTCTTTAGCTCCTTTTTGTTTCAGCTGCCATAAACACTTGCTGTGGAGCCAATGTTCGGTACTGAAAGGATCTTTTTTTTTTTTTGTATTCCTCTCATTTCTGTTGAAACATGACACTCAAATTGGAGATAGGAGCAGAGATCAACAAACCCTGTCAGCTCTTGTCAACCCAGGTGTAACAGTGTGATCTTCTTAAATTGCTGCTAATCTGCCAAAGATCTCTTTATCTGCAGTCTCCATCATGCTGTTTGCTCACATTTGGTTAACACTTTAAATTTCCCTTTTGGAGGTGTCACTGTTTGCCATTTAGCAACTAAGAAGAACTGTGAGAGCAGCTTAAAGCACATGGATTTGGGAAGCTAGAAAAGCTGATTAGCTATTCAGGGAGAATAATCTTATTGAAAGTAGTAAGAGCTGTATAAAGAATGCTTTTCCCTTTCCTCCTAACAATCTTCTAATTATGTTGTCAAGCTTGCTGTCGTGTTCTCCCCCTGTGCCATTAAGAAACCGTTTTCTAAGTTAAGAAAGAGATTTCCAGATCGTGATGATGTTTGCTGATTTTTTTTTATTGTTTAAAGAATCTGTGTGTATTAAACCAAACATTAAAAAATGATTCATGCGCAGCATAATTACCTGAGATGAGGCGCTCAAGGCTGTGGTGGTGGCAAGAGAGGCAAGGGGGTGCTCAGCAGGCGGGGGGGTTACTCTTCCATGTCAGTGCCAGGGGATTTCACCTCTGTGACTGGGATCTGAGTCTAGTAGGGACTTCTGTGAATAAAATATAGTCAAAAATCAATAGTTGCTCAAGGGGTCAGAAGCAAGGCCAACAGATATCTGCAGCTGCAGTTTTCTGAGCAAAACCCAACAATGTTTCTTGGCGATGGATGGACAAGTCCAACTGTGCTCTAATCCAGTCTTTTATTTTACTGTTGTCCATATTTGATGAGAATAGGAGCCTAACTTTTAAATATTCCCTTCAGGTTGGATGCCTGGTAATTTAGTGGCACAACATGGATCTGTTCACTGATACCAGCGTGTTGGTGGACATACAATATCGTATGATTGAAATAAAATGCACTTGTGGCCAAACAAAACCTAGACTTGCTCCATGGTGTTATTGTTTCTGATTAATGGCACAAATATCGCCTATCCAGTGGTTCTGACTTTAATGTTTTAGTACTAGAGGTGCATCCATTTGACCAAACATTGTACCAGTGTTCACTCATTCTCTTCTGCTGCTGAGTGCCCAAATGAAAGTTGAAGATCATATTAATACGTGGTAGGATTAGGAGATGTATCAAATGATTCAAACCATAGCACAGTTTAGGAAAAATCTGCAGATGAACCATCTTTATCAAAATTGCTAACTATGGTCACAGTTCTGACTCTATGCAACATGTTTCGTTGTTGAGACACTGTGATTTGTTTTTCCCTAGCACAGTTTATGACTAAGGGTGTATAGAAAGTGTTACTGAGCAAATACAGTGCACTAAGTTCTTCCTTTAAAAGTATAATGGCATGCCATCACACATTTCAATTTTCAGGATGTTTCGCAGAGTCAGATTTCTTCCTCTCCCATTTGCCATTGTGTGACTCCGCTTTATTCAGCGAAATTACTTTTGATTTCAACAGCAAGAGAAAAGAATTTGGCTAGTAAATTTTCCATATAAAAAATGCTTGTTACCAGAGTGAAAACAATTCTGCTTGACTGATGCAACTCACCAAACAAAGTCAGTCCATTTTTCTTTTATAACAGCGCAACAGTAATTTTAGAAGTGATTTTTTTAAAAAATCCCCTCGTGTTTTTTACCATGTCACATACAAAACTGTCATCCTACTTAGGTATACAATTGGCCAATGGCAAATTATTTGTCCCCTTCTCATAACATCAAATCAACCACCTTCTTTGTTTACAGATATATATAGCAACAAATTCTCCTGCAGACTACTGAGTAGGCTGCCAGAAATTAGGACGATTTCTAACAGAAACCTATTGTATTTGCATTTCACTTAAAGTTCGGTAAATATTTGTGTACAATGTTTTGGAGTTGACAGATCTGCATTTTCAGATGAAACTGTAGTATTTTGCCCAATGAGACACAATTTGTTTTTCTTTCATACAGACACATCCTATGTACTGTGTTAGCAAGCACAACATCTACTAGTGTGTAACCAAAATCCTGGCCACGCTGAATTTGATAACGAAACTAACACTAATACTTAACACAGAATTTGCCTGTTTGAGTGGAAAGCTAGGTGTGCATCAAGGACTTGACAAGTAGGAAGAAGCTGATATGTATTTCATATATACATATATGTATTTCTTTTAGTGGATAGAGCTAAGCTTTGCTCCCACAAAGTATGCGTTTACAGTGGGAATCAATTTCTCCTGAGATTTTCCTTTTTTTTGGTCTTCTGAGGCACTATAATCACAAAGGAAACCACTTGCCAAAAGTAATTGCTGTTTTCATACCCAATGCCATTCTAGAGAGTATGAATTTTATGTAGATTTTTTTTGGTCAGCACTATATTTGACAAGACCCTTAATAAGCCGACTCTACCACATACTCTTCCAGCGTGTGACTTCCAAATCCACGGGGCCAATATTTGCTCTTCAGGGAATGTTTCTGTCAGAGCAACGTTTTGGTCTGTATAAACCCAGCATTCTCCCATACTCACATGGGACTGATGTCTGTGTCCTGCTCTTCCTTTCAATGGCGAAAGTCAGTATTTTTTCCAGATAAAGCATCTCCATTACTTTACTTACCACACGAATGCCTAACATGAGGAATTACGTCAGGTTCTGAACTGGTGTTTAAACCTCGTGAAACTCAGTGAAAGGGACGTGCCACAACCTGATTGTAAGCAATAGCTGAAGGCTACATAACCTGGGGAAAACTGCAGATTGCCTGTGCCGCTTTTCGTACGGTCTTTTGGCCGTTCTGCCTGCCGGTGTGTTCAGGAACACTTTGCAAAAGTGTCCTCAGGTGCAGCAGTAATGTAACAGGTATACGACAGCCTATATGCAATTTCACGTTGGAGGGTGTGGGACACATCTTTGAAGCTGATATACATATTGGCTGCCTTCAGAGTGGAAGAAATAATTGTGTTCTCTCTTGGAGTTGTAACAAAAGGAGATCACAATTAGTGCTCACTCTCTTTCAGAACTTTTCTGCAGTAAACAAGCTGCCATACAAACATGTACTTTCTGCCTTCTACTTCACCTTTCGTTTGTTTCCTCTGCCTCCCTCCTCAGCGCCGCTATTGAGAGCTCTTCCTGCAGAGGAAGATACAAGCTTTTTCTGATCATTCTAATATTCTGATCTTTCACAAGCTGTATCATTCTTGACCCAGAGTATATAATTAATTTTGATTATTCACAATTTATGCATGTCTCCAATGAATCACAACTTTTATACGTAACCTGGGTTTCTCACGATTATTGCACTCCAAGTCCCCAAGATACAGGAGGATGCAGTCTCTGATTTGAAGAGCTTGCTTTCTAATTTGATCCAAGACAGAGGTGAGCATGAATGAGGAAAGAAGGAGAGAAAGAAAGAATAGTGGGCTCCTACTCATTACATAGGTTAGTAGTGTCACAGCTTGATGATTCTGAATAATTTTCAAGTATCCCTTTTTTAAATGAATAAATAATGACTGCTGTCATTACAGAGCTGTTCCACCACTATTTTTTGGCTGAGTTTTTTAAGTACCATTTGCAGAAGTGGGTCTTGAAGAGTAAAGGGACAGAGGGGAGAAGAAAAACAGAAGATATCATGTTTCCATGTGCACAGAGTAATACAGATAAAGACTGTAGAGGAAAGTCTTCCTAAGAACCTTGCTGTGGACTACTTGCTTCAATTTTTCTAGCAGAAGAAAGATGGAATTTGATAGTCCAAAGTGCGAGAAGATAGGAACAGGGGACTGGGGCACTGAAGAACAAGGTTAAAAAAAGGGTCATTATGTGCTCTGCTACACTCAAAACCTGCAAGTATGAATGAAGTCCAGATAAAATACCGAAAGGAGGAAGACCAGATGGCAGCTAGGATTTTATTAATCTCATGCCAGTTTACTGCTAAAGGTTGATCTGAGGGCTTACAACAATGGTTGTCTACAGGTATGTGCTTGTGGACAATGTTACTATCAACCCTAGNTTACAACAATGGTTGTCTACAGGTATGTGCACAGGTCTACAGGTATGTGCACAGGTTGTCTACAGGTATGTACAGGGACAATGTTACTATCAACCCTAACTATGGGGAAGATTAATTTCAACTAACTGTAGTCATCCAAAAGTCGTGTCTAGTCTAAACTCTGGAGACAGAAAGAGGCACTTCCAGAGTAATATTTGTACCTTCTTGCAAATAGGTTGTAGTCATCAAGAACAGAACTGAACAAGGCATCAAAAGAGCACTCTGTTTCTGCAGGATAAACTGCTTAAACTTGCATATGCAAGTAATGGCTTTCATTCTTACATTGTCTGTTTTCTTTCCATGATATGCAAAGGAACGTAAGGAAGTGTGCTGTGTGTCAGATTTTAGGGTTTGAGTTTTTTTTAATAGATAACACTATGTAGAGTCCATCCAAGTTGTGTTTATTTTGCACACAGCCATTAAAAATCTGTCAGTTCTTGTGGTTACAAAGAGAAAGTATCAGTTAAAAGATATCTAAGATTAATAACAGAATTATTTTGAGATAAAATACTTTGTGAAACAATTTGCAGCAAAAACTGTCACTGCAGTTAGACAGTTACCTGATTATTAATATTCCATTACAAACTAACTTCAGAAGAGGCCCCAGGAGGCACCACAGCTGCTTCCACTTAAAAAAAATAAAAAATCCTGCAAATGAGATATCTTCTCATTTGAAGACACAACCAGTGCCTGCATTTTGCATCAATATTTCCTAAAGGTTACACCACTGTGAGAAATCAGCAGAACATCTCCTACTCAGCTGGTTGTTCCCATTGACCTGTTGTACCCTGTGATCCTCCAGGAGTTCAGTGCACCGACCACTGCCTTCACCCTGGGTGCAGCTTCCTGTTCTGAAGGGTTATTTAAAAATGGTAAATCCTAGCAGAGATGAGAGGAGGAAGGGAGAAAGGGAGAGGGAACCTTTGCAGTGTCCAATAGCTCTCTGCCGGACTGGTCATACCAAATGAATGCAGCTTTGGACAAGGTCTAAACGAAAATGCCAGAGGGTGGGAAAGCTTCTGTTCTCGTACTTGGCAAGGAAAGTTGTAGGGCGTTGCAGGGAGGCAGTGCACCAAACTAGCCTTTGTTCCTGAAGGTGAACCAAAATCCCTTCAAGCTTAAGGGACTCCAGCAGAGGTTTGTCACCAAGAAGCTGGGGGTAGCCTGTTCCAGATAGAGCATGCACCCTTAGAGCACTATCTTTCCCGGTGTTTGCTTGTAATTTTAGTGTTGAAGAACAATGAAATACACACTTCAGCCTGAGCATCTTCATCTTACCTACTGACGTTTTGCTTTGCAGAATATCCATACTTTGTTTGCTTGCTTCTGTGCCTCATCTCTTTGGCTGGATCAAGCTGTAACTACAAGTCAAAGTTCTAGCACTGATATATTAGAGGGTACATGAATGCAAATAGGGTGATGAACTCAGCAGAGCAGATGTAACATGCTCTGGGAAGGTATGGTCAGAAAAACTTAGGAATGACACACTGCAGTATGTCTTCATATAGTGAAAGTTCACTGTTTAGGAGCATAGACCTGTATCCTATATTCCCATTAGGAATAAAGTATTATTAACATGCACTTCATGAATGAGCTTAATTAAATAAATAACCATTTTACATGAAGGATATATATTTTCTAGTTGATACAAAAAAAAAAGCGCCTCTTAATTTTTCTTGACTTTTTTTGTTCCACTGTCCAAAATTAGAGCTATAAACTCTTGGTTCCTTGCACCTTCTCAGCCCTCTCACCAGCACTGGTATTTAGCTACTAGGGTAGGATCAACTCCAGATTCAGAGTATTGGAGATGTAGTGGAGATGCAATGTAAAGTTTAGGTCATCTAAAAAAAACAACTACATTTGGTCACCCGAAGTAATCTCTTTTTACCATATGTCCTGTGTACAAGAGCTTAAACACCTTCCTCCCGCATAGACTTTCGCATTGCAGACACCCACAGGTAGGTGCCTGACTGTGAAGCTGAATGCCACTCATAAATTACAAAAATTTAAGTTTTTCTTATAGAGCAGCTGCTGCAGGTAGATAATCTACTTGGGTGAGATGGAGAATGTTTTCTCCAAGCTGCTTCTCCTACTGCTTCTTAGTCACTGTCAAACAATAAAGTGATCTTCCTGATGTCATGACATGAACTGGAGAAAGGAGTTATGCCTATTTCAACACCATGAAAAAATGTTTTCATGCTTTGGTTTTGGTCAGGTTTTCTAGCAGAAGTAGGATTAAGTTTTACTTTTCTACATAAACACGAACCAAACCAAAACTTTTACATTTCAAGGGAACAGCACATAATTCTTCAAAGCTTTTCTTTGGCTGCAATTGAATTTTGCTATTCAGCCTCAAGGCAGCGTCTAGTACCATTATGTCTGTGTACAGCTGGAAAGGTTTTGGTGGTTGAACTTTCTCACTAAGTGAAGCGGTGAACGTTATACAAGCCCTGGAAAAAGGGAGAGAGAGCAGTAAATCTTGAATTTAGTTGATGCATCCGCAAGTCTTGCCATTCCAGTAGAATGTCTCCTAATTACATCCCTGCACCAAACTAATGTGTTTGTAACCTTCTAATGGCATAACAAGTATGCCTGCTATGTGTGTTTATGGACTAGTTTGTCGTCTATTTTCACTGAACAATTATCCCTGAGATAATTCAGTGATGGGAGTCATACAGAGTATCTACATGGAGTTGTCCAGAGTCAAGTTAATCTGTCTACTGAATTTGTCTTTGGAATGTCTTCTTGGTAACTGTATTCAGAAATGCATTCTTGTTTTCTTGATCCTTGATGTCTGTGGTTTGCTGTTCTTCCCTTACTTCTTTGCGTAAGCAATTGGCATTACCATGGTTGGAGAGCCACTAGTATTTGCTTTCCTCTGTTAGAAGTGGGAGAAGTAAATAGGGTCTGCATAATGTATTTTCAAGTATACTAGTTAAAAGTCAGTTCAGGATAAATGATCCACAACAACACTTAAAGGAGAGCGAGAATGAGAGAAAAATAATTTTTTTGCTCTCTCCTTCCCCACCATTTCTATAACCCGTTAGTTAAACCTAAATTCTGCCCATGCTCGAAGTTATGCCTGTTGACAAGAGTTTTCTTTCTTAGGTAACCTTCACAGGCCCTTTAAGAGGAGCCCACAAACCCCACCCCAAAGTGAATGGCTTTATTCCAGGAGGAAAGGGCACCCCCCAAGGTGCTGAGAGTAAAAGCCTCCCTAGATTCCCGTGGAAAGGGTAGGAAATGCTAATCGTGCTTGGAAAGGAGAAAAGAGGTATGACAGGCAGGCGTCACCTTGACAAGGGCAAAGCAATCTGGAAGATGTTTTTTAACATCAGTGTCTCACTCCTTACAAGCAATTCAGCTTAAAGAAGTGACTCCTAATGTAAGACCTAGGCAGACAAAAATGCTTAACTGCTAAGACATCTTTCTACCCGGTGTCAATCTCTGTCAACACCCACAACAAGAAAACGTTACAACAATTTGGAAAGTGTTCCCAAGAATGGACACTAGGCCACCAACATCTGGCAGCCAATGGTGCCACCTGATATCAGATGTCATGAAAATGTCTGGAATTTATAAGCCTGATTTTAAAAAAGATAGGAAAATAAATGAGTCTTTCAGCTGACGTCAGTGAGCCCTGCACCAGACTGTCTCAAAGTTTAAGCTCCCACAAAAGAGAAAAAGAAAAAGTCCTTCTGAATTTTATTCCCGCATTCAAAAATCCACAGACTCTGAGAGCAGAAAGAACTGCTGCAGTATTGGCTGGATTGCCTGTTCATACTGAATGTGGCACCTTTTGTAGAAACTGGACCACAGCACGTCTTGCAGGAAGAGACTATTTTAAAGTCTCCAGACACTAATGAGCTTGCCCTGGTAAGCAGAATTAATTAACTTTACTGCTAGGATTTTTTTTTTCCAGTTTGATTCTGTCTTCCAGCTGTTGTTATGCATTTGTCTGAAAGACTGAATAGCTTCTCCTACAGAATATCTTTTCCATGTGTGATAATCTAAAGACAGTGATCAAGTTGCTTATCAACTCTTTTGCTAATAAACTGTGTAGATAGAGTTTCCCAAGAATGACACTGCATTTTTTTTTTTTCCATCTTCTGGAATGTTTTTGTGCTTCCATTTTTGAACTTTTTTGAGTGTTTCCTCATCCTTCTAGAAAGGAGTATACCAACGCTGGATACAATATTTTTACAGAAGTCTCATCAAGGCAAAAAAAAATCAGTTCTTGGTTTCTCTTTCATATTTCTGATTATCCAAGGGCTACATCACATTTGTGATGTCACGCTATCACAAGTAAAACTCAGTTACTGATGGAAACACCTTCTCTGAGTTTTCCAAGACAGGCTTCTACATTATAGATAAATCTTGTAATGTTCATACATAAAGTTCATTCCTAGATTTCCAAATGCAATGTTTATTTCTAGAGGTGTGCATTCCACACAAGGCACATCAGTGGACTGTACTTCACTCCACCCTCTGATCCACATTATTTATTAACTTGCTGGTCTGCCACGTAGAAATATAACTAGAAAACATTGTCTCCCTTTACCCAAAATGGTGGCAATCAAATTGGGGTTTGAGTGGGGCTGTAACAGTTAACAAGTGCGTGCTTATGTGTGTGTGAAGGCAGAGTAAGAGGGGTGAGCGCTGACAGATATTAAGTTCTTTATACCAGGGAAGTATTTTTGAGTCTGAGTGGAGCAGAAAGCCACAAACAGAAACATTTTAGAACTATTAGCCTATATAGCTCATTACAATAATTTGTGAGACCAAGGAGCATTCCCTAGAAGCTCTGGAAGTAACACTCATTGATGCCTTCCTAGCAGCAACCACACCTTAAGACCTGTCACTGAACCAATTTTTAATCCATCTAACTTGCACCTGCTAATGCAATGCAACGTAAGTTTTTTAATCATGCAGTGCTGTATCAAATGCCTTGGAGAAATCCATGTAAACTATGTCAGCACAGTTGCCTTTATCAAGCAGACCTGTAATCTTGTCAAAGAAAGCTATCAGTTTTGTTTGACAAGACCTGCTTTCCATGATACCATACTGACTGGCATTAATTAGATTTTTAATCTCTAGGTCTGTGTTGCTAGAATCACAAATTAACTTTTTGTGATACAAGTGAATCTACCCTGCTATCCCAGGTCACTGATCAGACTCCTCTAAATAGCCAAATTTCATTGCAGTTCTCCATTCTTTTGGGGTTCCCCAAATTTTAAGAAGTTTGCTTAAAGTACTTTCAGTTAGACAATTCTTCTCCTATCTTCTTTAAGTCTTCTTTAAGACTTGTAGGTGAGTTAGTAATTATGAACATGCCACCAACAGGACACAGCCCAGTTTGAAAGAAAAACATCTGGCTTCACTATTTTTAACAGTAAATGCATTTCAACTGCATCATAGTGATTACTTCTGTGATAGAAGCGAAATGTCTGAAACAATAACTCAGTTGGGCATAATTTTACTAAATCCTTCTGGATGTGTGTGAGCTCTTCCATTTACACCAGGTACAATTCACTAAAACACATCTCCCAGGACAGACCAAGAAGCAAAATAAGTGGTTACTTAAAGTTAAAAACAAGACAAAACTTTCTGTGGTTTTCTATCCAGCCAGGCAGTCATGAGGTCCCTTCTGCAATACTTAATTCATCTTTCATTAACACATGTCAGGAACGATATTGACCAGTAGCAGAAAGTCAAGATGAGAGCAGCAGTGATGGAGAGGCAAAAGCTGTGAAGAAATGTCAAAAAAATTGGGCTGCTATCTGTAGAAAAGATGACAGGGGGAGAAGGTAGCAGCTTTCAGGTACATGAAACATCACCGCACAGCAAAAATAGAAGCATCTGTTCTCCTTAAATTAATGTGACAGTGGAGTCTGAGGTTGAACGTGCAGAAAACCTCCTAAATAGTAGTAAAGCCTTGCAGCTGGTGGTGTGGTGATCATGGTGTCTGGACGTTTTTCTGCCTTGGACCATGAAGTGAGCAGATGATCCCTTCAGGTCCCTTCCAGCTCTGGCAGTCTGTGTCACAGCTTTCAGGAACAGGAGTCTGCTGCCCAGGCCCGGTCATGAGACTGTAGGAAAAGTGAAGGTTTAAGAAACTCTCTTTCTTTCACCATCTCTTCTTCCAGTTGTAGGATTCTTTCTTCTGTGCAGGTTTATGGTGGGTTTTTTCTCTACATATCCTTAAAAATAGACAGTCTGACACTCTCATCATCACAACATGGAATCATTTCCGTTGTTATGAGCAATGAGTTATAAAGTGAAGTAGATACCTCTGTCACTAACTTGCTTCTATTTGTCAGCCCACATTAAATGCCCACTTAAGAGTTATTTTATCATTTTTAAATGATCTTGGCATTTATTTTATTTACTAATAGCAAGAGTGTTATTGGTTTTGTGTGGGCTGCTTGTAGCGGCAGGCAGCAGCGTAACAGAGCCTCTGCACAGCTGCTAATGCCTCTTCTTCATGGGGAGTGAGTGGGAAGAGTGAGGAAATGAGTGGAGATTTGGCTTCTTCCCTTCAGCGTGCCAGCTAGCACAGTTGAATCATCACAGCAGGGAAAATGTGTAACTGTATATCAGCAGCAGATGACTTCCCTCTGGAGCACAAGAGCAGTGCAATATACTTTTAGGTACTTCTCCATAAAAAGGATGTCTAGATGGTACAGAACTTACTACACACAGATGCCCAAGTTAGCTCTGAATAAGTTGGTTCGAGCACGAGATGTCAGACAGACACATTAATACGGTATCCTGCCTTGGCTAATTTATCCCAAATGACTGGTATTTCTCAAGGCACTGTATTGTGCTGCATAGAAATCTTAGTGAGACTCAGGCAAGGTTTAGATGCCTAAGCTCCAAATCTCTTCAAACCACCACTGAGCTGCTAACTGCAAAAGTTCCTTAATGTTTGCCATTGGAATTGTCTTATATTTGTCTTGTTATATGTGTGTGCGTGTGTGTGTGTACCTCAGCACAATTATGGACGCCAAACACCTCCTAAGCATTCCTTTTCTTCTTGAAGCTGACTCCTAAGAGGTCCATGTCAGTCAGTAAGAGCTCTTTGAAATCACCTTTTGAAGCAAGTGCTACATAAGGTACAGAGGCAACTACAGTAACTCTGGATGCTTTGTGCTGAAGGAATATGACTTACTATTAAAGAATTAAAGATTTAGTGTGCCCCCAAAAAAGAGATATGTACAGCCTAGGGGACGATCTTTTGCCTGGGGGCTGGGCAGTCACATGGTTGTCCTGAAAGAGCCCTAGGAACTCTGGAGTCCACTTGGAAATTGCTTTCATGTCATAGATTATATAGGGTTTTTTTATAAAACAGTTAAAAAACTACATGGAGCAGGATTAAAAAACAGGTATATTCCCTTCTCATATGAGCTTGCTTAGCAACAGGTCCCAGCCGTGCTTTTCCTAATCACTCCCTAACTCTGGCCTAACAGATCTTCTGGGTTGCCACAAAGTTGAACAGTCAAAAGAAGAGGCAAAGAGCTGGAGTTTCCTGTCCCCCACTCCTCTGATAGATAGACCATAAAGGGACACCCCACTGTCCATGCAAGTTCCAGAGGCCAAATATCCCTTCTGCTGCAAGAGTTAGGGTAACCTTTCTCCAAAAAACTAAAAACAAGTGGCATGAAAAGAGGTCATGTTAGGCTTCTAAACAAATTTGCTGATTGAAATACAAATTTGACTGGTTTGAATTCAATTATTTGTATTACTATTTATTTCCATAATACATTCCAAACAAACCCTTTACACACAAGCATATTTTACAGTCAGTTGCTCTATGACCTGCCAAACTGCAGGATCCTGCACAATCTTTCAGGGCTCATTGCTAACTCCCGCTACCAGGTCAATTCCATTTCCAGAAGGACTTCAGTGTTAGGACAGTTTATCTCCCACATGTTCCACTCTGATTCTGCTCGGCCCTTTGTACTCTGCTGATCCTTCTGAAGTACCACTCAGGATAGCATTAGAGAATTTAAACCACGTCTGAACTTACTCATTTAATCTTTCATATGGCTGTCTGCACCAGAATGTTTATTCATGTGTGCTAATATTGTAGCTTACAAAACTTCACTGGACTTCAGTGGAACTCCTAATAGCCAGGGATTTATTTTAGGTTTTCATTCAATGAACCTCATTAATCATACATTATTTATTAAAATCTTCTCTTTAGGATAACATGTAAATGTAGCTTTGTCTACAACTTTAAAAGTATATGATCTTCTTAAGGACAAAACAAAAAGCAGTTTAGCTACTAGCAGATACTGCTGTATAGTATTTATAGCATTGTTAAGGCCTTGAGCTCTATTTCAAAAACATTACAGGTTATGTAATTATATGTCTCATAGCTTCCCAATTTTTCCTTTATATAACTTAATACAAAAGGTTATTTTGGAAAACTCAAATAGGCAAAAAAAAACCTCCGTGTTCAAAGGAAGCACTCGTAGTTGTTAGAACAAATCTCATGAAACAGATTTTTTTTCCTCTGCCGGCAAATTGAAGAGGAGCAGCAGGAGTGATGACTTATCTCAAAATTGGGGCTCCGATTCAAAAAACTACTTGAACACATATTCAAAGGAAACCTATCTCAGTTTAGGACGAGCTTCAAGCACTGTCTCAATGAGTGAGTAAGTAAGTGACTGATCCTGCTAACATCCTTGAGCCACGTGTTCCTGCTATAAGCAAAGTGCTTGCTTAAATTCTGTAAGTAGTTGGGCTCCAGAGCAGTGTTTGCCCATCTCCAAGGCCATCTGCCTGTTTGCCCTTTCTTTCCTCGCCCCTCACTCTCCAGTCATCCTTACTCCCCAGTATATTGGAGGCAGCCCCAATATATTGGAGGCAGCTTCAAGAAGGCATGGGGAGGTATAAAAACTCTGAGATACAATGCCAGAGCCACCATGGAGATGGATCAACATATTATACCCACACAAAGAGTATAAAATGTAAAGGTCATTCAGCAAAAATTAGGTATCGAGAATTTTATGTGGTTATGAAGAAATCACCAGAGGAATGTAGTTCAATTAAAACCATTCAACCACTACATCCAGAAGCATCTTTACTCCCGTATTTCAAGTGATTCACTGGAAAAGTCATCTTGGTTAAAAATATATAATGCCATTCTGTAAGGCTTAATAAGGGCATGGATGCACCCATAAGAAATCCCTTTAGGCTGTGAACATCTACCACCAGTGGTTTCTACCCAGATTTGGGGAAATTTTTTCTTGTTGTAAAGACTCTGTTGTAGTTTTGCCATCTTGGTTGTTGCAAAAAGGCTATGATGATGTTTAAAGAGCTAGTCCATTACGTCCAACTGCTTTCTTCTCCATCAAGCATGTGGGGACAGTTCTTGGGCACTAAATCATGTAGTTTGAAGGAACAGCACATAAACCGCTAACTAAACATTGTGCTGTACTACATAAGACATAACAGTGACCACATCGTTTCTTCAATATTTCCAGAATTTTAAATTCATAACTGTGCAACTTTAACAGTATTTTAAGGAACTGTAGTAAAGAAACAAAGAGCGAGACAAGCCCTGCTTTAGGATCCCATCAGCACGTACCCAATCTGAGTGAGTCATCCTGTTGAATTTTATATGTCTAAGTACCTTGCTGAGCTGAGACAATATTGGCATGCTTAAAATGGCTTGAGATTTTTCTCCTGTAAGTCTGATGGGATTCTTTCAGTTTCATCTGGAAATCAAAAATCACACAGTTAGTTTAATAGTGAACGAAGAACTTAAGGCCCAGTATTAAAGCAATTGGCAAAGAAAAAAGACATTTTGGCACTTATTTCACTGTGCCATTTTTTCAGTATCAGAAAAATGTAGCATTTTTCCTTTCTGAACTTGACAGTCCTTTCAAAGGTCCTTCAAATTCATAAAGCTGTAACCAAAGCATTTTTATTTATATGTGTAATTCAATTAATTTCTAAAGAAAATACCTAGTTAGATGCATGTAAACATACTGGTTAAGCTGTATATCTTCATTTTTTCCACTTCAGTGACTGAGACTGTGTAGAATAGACTGTAAAAACTGCACCAAAGAACATATTCTCTTTTTATTGCCTGTCAAATTATTGCTGTGACACCCATAGTTGGTAGTGAAACATTGTGATCCACTGTTAGCAATGAAACACAGAGTGTGAGTTGCTCATTGAGTTTAGGTAATGTACCATAAAACATTGCATGAAAACACTAATTTTCTCAATATATATTAGTAGACAGACACAGTGTTTACCAATGAGAAGTTGAAGATGCTTTTAAACATAGTTTATTCATCTGAAGGCTTTCCTAGGCTCTACTTAATCACTTTCTGTTTGGGGTTACATTAAGGATGAATGGTCTATGTGCTGAAGGAGCAGAAGCTGCAATTTGACTTATGTGTCCGTCAGTCCTGAGTAGATGTCACACCTGACAAATGCTGACATTTTTACATTGAGCTTCATATGCATCATATCTTTGACACCGAGCTATCAGTTAAGGCGTCAGTGGTGTTACACCCACCAGAAGTTTTGTCCTTTTTATCTTTACCATGTTGCTTTGATTACTCTTCCTTTGTATTTGACGTACATGCAACACACAGGAAATTTGTAGGTCATTGCTTCACTCCTGCTGGTACCTCTCTTAGTAGTCTAAACACCGCACCTGACATTCGCTCCTTCCTCACAGACCTGCCCTGACTTCAGGTATCTTACTGAAGATGATCTTTGAGACTATTGTTACAGTGTGGCTTTAGAAGCTGTATAGATAAGAGCACGTTTTATTTAATTTATCTGAACTGTATAAAGAGAATCATAAAACCCAGTATTGTCAGCCTTTAATAATACTACCATTGAAACCTTTCATTATCTTAATATCAGTGTATTCAAGGAGAGGTTCTTTGTCTCTGTCCTTTTTCTTAAGATGCCTGTTTCTCGGTGTTAAGTAGCAATTGTTGGCTAAGACCAGCAGAGGGGAAAGCTCTATTTCTTGGATAGCAAAACAGTTGATCTCAGCACATCATAATAAACTTTATAAAGTGACAAACATTGTGGCTCATACATTTGTTCATTATCTTTTCTCAGAAATTCCAGTAAGGTTTATTTTCTATGTAGATTCTTACACTGCCTTTGTGGGTCCAGATGCTGAGCTCCCCTTGAGCTCTGAGACCAACTTCTGTTGCACATGCTTCATGCCCTGTCCTATCACCTTCTGGGGGAAGAAATGTGTGCATGATGGATTTGGCTTGGCAAACAGACTGGGAAAGGACCACCAAACCCTGTGGACTACAAGAAGGCATGTAATGGAGGTTCAACCTAGAAGACTTCCCCAGAACACTTACTCAAGATGCCATAAGGCACTGCCTTGTCACAAAAAGCAAGTCCCTTCCAGCTAGATTCTCACTGCCAGTGCCTAAGTATCAAGGCTGTTTCTCTTCGCTGACTTAGAGGAAGCCAGGGGCAAGAAGTCCCAGAGAGCAGACAGCGTGAATTTCTCACTGCTCTCTTGAACTCAAATGCCATAATGGTCATGATGACAAAGCTCATCAGGAAAGCTAAGTATCAGTAGTACAGAAGTATAAACTGTAGTATAAATGATCAGAAGCCACAAAAGCTATGACTTGTCATTGGAAAAGAAAGGTAGTGATCTCAGGATAGTCAATAACCTATGCTCTATATTGTCAGTTATCCAAACATCCCAGGAAGTGGATCACACCTCAGAAGAAAACAAAAAAGATTTATAACCTTGTCAGTCCTGTTAGGAGAAAATGTTCCTCCGGTTCTGCATACAAACATCATCCTGGAGAAAGTCTTGGGAGGCTACTGTTCCCCTGTTCCCTGTACCCTGATTTCTACACAGTGGAAACCTTAACTTGTAACCCAGATTAGAATTGACCATGCCCTACAGAGGTGTTTGCCCAGATAAGTGGGAGACTAGGACCTCTAAACATGTCATGGCATACATCAAAACCTAAGTCCAGGCACAGACTAAGACCAAGAGTTCCACCTCTGGCACCACCGCTCACTCAGAGTTTGCGCTAAGGTGAGGCCTATCTCTGGAGCATCAAAGAAGGGCAATCCTTGTACTTCCCTACCACCACTGCTCAAATGCAGTTCATCCTGGGAGAAGAACTCCTCTATGGCTTCTATTCATGGCCAGCCAGAAGTGTAAAGATAGATGCTTGTTAATCAGCAAATGAATGGCAACCAAAACTCTTTTCAGTTTCCTCCAAAAAATCAAGCCTCAGGTGTTACAACACTTAAAGCCTGTCTATTTTTTATGCATTTCGTAGTCACTAATATGTCATGGTTCTCATCAGAAAAGATGGCAACCTGATATAACAGCATTATTTATTTAATCTCAGTCAGATTAAATAAGCAATATTTTAATGAGTTTTGCATATAGACAAATAATTTGGTTTCCTTGGCTCTGCAAATCACATTTATTTATTCATTTCTCAAAAGTTTTTTGCTATCTCTGTCTTCATTATTTGAATTTCATATTAAAGGTATGGGAATGAGCCAGACCTTTTATCTTACCCTAATAAACATCTTGTAATGTAAAAATGAGCACAGATCAACCAATGTGTATGGCTGGTATTCCCTTCATGTGCTCTAACACCTGGCAAAATTATTCATTAATTCAACAGCCACATTTAAAAGCAACAGTTCAAAGGCCTATGAATGGCAGAATAACGTGTTCAAAACTGAAGTGCACTTCAGCAGCAGCAGTGTCAGAGTTTAGAGAAAGAATCATTTCCTGTGAGATGGAGGGCTCGGGAGAGTGAGATAGCGGTTAGGAGGATCTCTACTTCGTAAACTTGTTTCTTCGGCCTCTGGTAAGGCCAGCAGAGATTAGCTGACGTGCATTTAAGAAGAGAGAGGAATACAGCTGGGAGTTTTCCACACTGAGGTTTCTCCATGAAGAAAACTTTCTCGGGTTATGTGATTTTTTTCCCCTATAAGTTAGTCACCAGGGGAAAGGTGAATCATAAAGTAAATACAAACCACAGAAAGGAAAAGAAAGAACAGGACTTTGGTGCAATACTTTGATATAAGTTAAAAGATGGGTAATATGTCATATAGTTCCTATCAGCTGAAAAACGTGACAGGTGCCAGTCCCGCAGAGCTGTTTACAAAGTTCTTGTGCTTGTTTGTATGAAATGAAAAGCATCGTGTGCAAAAAGCTGTCCAAAATTGGACTTGCTGGGCCTCAACTGACTCCATCCTTGAGATGCATCTTTGCCAAAGAGTGATTCACGTGTCCTCTGGCAAGGTATATATCACTTTTTAGGAGTAGGTCTAGTTGTACTCTGAAGCCAGTAAGTTCCAAGGTTTGATACTACTTGGATGTTTTCACATAGGGAATTTGTATGAGCTCCAGGACAGAGCAAGACAAAGACTTGGACTTATGCCATCCTTAGGATGCTACCAAACATCCATGGCTATCTGCAGTATGAAAGGACCACACTTGAGCGTGACTGTCTGTACTTGTTCAGACTGCCGTATGCCCAAGACTGCCTTCTAGGGACAAGAAACATCAAATCTATGACAGACCAGCCAGTGCAGGGCTGGTTTCTGATAAATTATAAATTCATGATGCTGCATACAACAAGGTGTTATTGCATATGTAATCTACTGAGCTGCAGATGTTCTGAGTTTTATAATGTAGCTGCACATTGTAAGATGTGGTGCATGTGATGCATGGAGTAGGCCATGTACCCATGTCCAGTAGTTTTGATAGACCCTCTAAGCCTGTCTGGTTCCAAAGCTTTTGCTTTTGCCATGGCCAAATGCGTTCATTTCAGGGACCCTCTTTCTGTGCAGGAGCGCTACGGACTTGAGCTTCAGGAGCAGATATCTATTTATTAAAAATGTATTTCTTTTCTGCAAAACTGTACCATCATAAGGTGTCTCAGACAACACTTACTGAACTCCACTGGCATCTTTCAGTGAGAATAAAATCTCCCACTGATCACAGTGGACGCTAGATCAAGCCTCAGGTGAGGTTCTCTTTTCAGGGTTCAGAAATTACTCTTTCCTTTTCTCACAATTTTCTTTCCTTTGGTATGTTTCTCATACGATAAATCATTGGAACGTGGACTCTCATTTACATCTTAAGATGCTATCTCCAGAGGATGAAAGCAATTATTCCATAGCACCTTTCACCTTCTTCAGTCTATGAAATTTTAAATGCCTCCATCCATTAAGTGATTTTAAATTGATCTTCTCCCTTAACTCCCCAATCTTTCCTCTCAAGGTTATTCAATTACATGTGTTGTATTGGGCAGCGTTCCATTAAAGGGCTTCGTGGTTTTGATCCAGTAATACGTGTAAGCCTTGGGTGAAGGAGAGGCAACGGATGGTCTCCTGCTTTTATTTTGAGACCTGTTTTTGCTGCACTAGATTGTACAGCCAGTGAAAACACTCAGGTNTACTTATTATTTGAACTGTTCATTTTATCCAGGAAAGCAAGACGCAAAGGGTGGGATGTATTTTGTACAAATACCTTCTCCATACTTAAAAAAGGGGAATTAATTCAAGGCTAAATTTCCAGAATGATATATTTTAAATTAAATTTCTACATTTATGAGTTGCATTCAATAAGAGAACTGCATCAAATATGCTGAACTCCTGCAAATCCCTGCTCAGGAGTAACGGCTACTTAAGAACCTTGAAACTCTGAAGTCATACCTCTACACACACTACTTTGAAAACATCATCCCTCGTTTCAGTTTCCTACTGTACAGCAGGGAAAAAGTTCTAGGCACAGAAAGATTGTACATTTTCCTAAACACTCCCCCTGCTTTTTACCTGAGTCAGAGTGAGATCAGCTCACTGTGTTAAGATACTGCTAAGATACTGTTAAGATTAAGATAATATGCTGGAATCAAAGTAGACACCTTATCAACTACATTTGCAGACAGGTGAAAGGGAAATCATATTCAGATATACATAAAGGGAAATATCTGGCATCACTGTTTTCCCATTAATTTCCCAAATGATGTCAGTGGCTGACAGTAGATAGAAGCAGTTAACATCAAGTCCTCTCATTGCCTTAAAATGGAACCGCAGATGTGGTGTTTGGCACTGTGACTTATTCCAGATGTCTATCACGTTGTTATATGTTGAGTCTCTGTAGGAAAAAGGTAATAAGAAATCTACTGTGGAAGAAAGAGCTCATCTTACGACAGGTGCTGCTCTGGGAATACAACCCCTGTTTTAGCCTGAGAAGCACCATGTCACCCACAAGTGTCATTAACATTGATGTAATGAAAGAAGACAAATGCTACCCTAGAAGATTACCAGTGGATAGAGTTTCCAAGCTTGTACCAGTTTCGGCTTGGATCACAAGGACTTTGCAACACTGTATTGCATTACAGGTGGTTACATTGAGTGATAGCTCTCCTCTCACCCATGATTATTACCTAATGATGGAGTACTAAGTGAGCACATACATCCTTAACCTCGGTGGACTTTTGACTAGGTCACATCACTGACTTCCAGTTAATATAATCTGATTAAATAAGGGCTGCATTTGGACCATGGTATATCTAGTAACATGCATTCAGCTATTCAGTCCTCAACTTTGGGGTTTATGACTACAAATATCAAAAGTAACTATAGCCTTGGTCAGGGGTGAACTAGATGTTTAGGTACTTTTGGGTTCTGACTTGCATGCAGTGAACAAATGAATGGCTTTTTAATAAGCTGATTTCCTCTCTATCAACTGTTTCTAAGGCCTTTTTGCCTATGGTTGGCAGCAGAGACAGCAGATGGAAACACACAGCCTCACTCCAAATATTTCAGGCAACATTTTGGCATCCTAGTCCAAGCTTGACTCCATTAGAAGGAGTATATATATCAGCATATGGTGAACCAAGTGTTTGTAAGTTGGGCATAGGGATAGGAACACTACCATCTCAATTATCTGCAGCTACATCTCTTCCAGTTTGTCTGTGGTAGCCCATGTCCCACTGCAAGGATGTTTTTAAAATGCCCCTCAAATGAATAAATCCCATAATCCTTTTGGAATTTCCACAGGAGAACGATTTCCAGTGGATGCTTTAATTGGTATAGGAAAGGGGTTCCTAATGTTGCTAGTTTACATTATGTGATGTTCTGTTCTTTATAATGTCTTTTTGAGTGTAAAGCTCTGGCAGTCTTCATTGAACCTCAATTGACGTGTAAGTAATGCAAGTTATTTAAAGCACATCAAAGATCCACTGAACCAGTGAGAAGTATGTGTCACACAAACTAAGCTTAGGTTTCCTAGGAGCCAGTCATCATCCACAGCGGTGTCTACCTATCGTAATCACAGGGTCACTATCTGTGTGCCTGCTTCTCAAGTCATAATGGTAGCATATTTGTGTGGTGTTTTCACTTTTTTTTTTCTTTTGGCCCTTTCTTGCAGCTGCTGGTTAGTAGCATTTTCCTCTCATTTTGTTCCATGCAACCTCTTTGCTCTGAATCCCAGATGCATGTGAAATGGCCACAAAAGAACTATCTGGGTTAAATGAGTACTAAACAGGTTTAAAATTAGTGCTTATTGTTTGGAAGCAGATGCAAGCTTCAAACAAATGCAAAACATCAATGCAAATGCAAAAAGGAGGGCAATTTGAAAATCAGATCCTAAGTACTTGATTCTATAGGTTGTTTTTTCTAGTAGTAATACCCAGAACAGTTCTGTTAATGTAATGGAAGCACATTGAATAACTACTCTACCAGCATTTGTGTTTGCAGAGTTCATGAATCAGCAAAATAACTCAGGTTCCCTGCTATTCTCATTTTAATGAACTGTTATCTCTACAAAGCTACTCTTTTAGAAGCTAGTAAACACTGCTACACATCTCTACATTAGATTCTACAGAAATTATTATTAGCTTATAGAGTTATTTTTGCTGTTGGTTTTTCTCTGCCTTTTGCCCTATTTTTCTTGAAGGCCAGTCATATCTGGAATCACGGTCTTGAAGATCTACAGTGCTGAAGCCTAATGAGTTTTATCTGTCCATACTAAACGCGAATTGATGGCAGCATAGGAGGGAAGCATCTATGTCAAATTTCTTCAAATACACGATTGAAAAAACGTTTATCTTTTTCTGAATTTTCATTCTTTATCCTGCTGTGCAGCTTGAAGCAAAACCAAGCAGTATGCTTGTGCCAGCATTTCAGATCTTGTCGTGGAGGGGGTTTGCTTTAGGCACAAGCAAAGCAGCGGGTTCCCAGCACGGCGTATGAATAACGGCAACAAAATCATGGTCTGAAGTGAGAGAGGGAAATCCCCCAGGTTTCATCGCTGTAGCCTCATTCCTTTGCCCAGCCTGTGGAGACTCAGAGGTAGTGGCAAGGTACGGACCCTGTGAGCCGTTCCTGCAGTACCTACAAGACGCCAAGATGGAGTGAGCTCCTCGGCTGAAGTAGCAGACCACCGAGGCTGTACTGCTGTGCCCTGTTTGGTGCTTGCCTCCCCCTGTGTCATGCTGATCCTGCTGCTGAGGGACCTGGCTGTGCTCCAAGATGCTCCAAGAGCAGGGAAGGAGACAAGGGGAGCTGGATAGTGGACGTCGGCCATGGTACCCCCCTTCCAGTTGCCTGGGAGCACCTCACAGTGCGTGAGGGGCAGACACGCTCACCCGGGGCTGGTGGGGAGGCTGTTTGCAGCCAGGCACAGAGTGAGACAGGCTGCCTGGGCAGCAGAGCAGTGGCTGCTTGCATCAGGGGCAGAAATACTCACTCAGCCTCAGTTCCCCAACTTAGGAAAGATGGTGCCCTGAAATTATTTTTTTTTTTTCATCCCTCAGACGCATGTAATTTGGCTTTGGCCTTGTGAAGCCTTGAACTGTCTCTGAGAATTGATCAATGACGAACTCTGAAAGCATCATGGTGCACAGGAGGCAGGGACCGTCCAGAGTGCCACCGCTAGAAATTCAAGTTCCTTCTGCAAAGAACAGATGAAATGTAAACTCCCCCAAGCAGCCTTCACTGCCAGTACGCTCTGGCTGTGCCTCCGGATTCTCCTCTGGGCCTTATGTGTCGTATGTTTTCTCTATAGGAAGCAGTTACAAAAAGTACTCTGCATAGGCAAATACACAGCTTCCAGGTAATATTAGACTGCTGGCTTGCATTGCTCACTAGCACAGTTCAACAAAAAAGTTATGTCCTGCAGGACTGCGTGATCATCTATCCCGAAAGATTATTTTTTTAATCTGCTCTTAAAAAATGACTTGCAATTGTCACTTGGATGAAGCATAGTGCTGAGAGGGAAATTGACTTTCCATATTTATCTATAAAGTGCGCCAAAAATCTGTCAGCGTATGCCAATTAAAATAGCGGTGATTTTGATGTAGATACCCAACTACTGAAATCAGAACAGGGACAACAGCTAGTTTCAGAAATAGTTCTGTTACATGTTAGGTGTAATAGCTTTTAGGAAGGGTTTTGATTTAATGACAACATTTGGGGAGAAAAACAGTAGAAAACCACTGGAGGTAAATGGCCATTATTTCCCAAAGTCTTGTTGCCAGCAGCCTCTTGTGGCTTACAGTTGACAGGAGATGCTTGCTGGGTTTCATTTTCATTGCAAGCCACATCCGCTTCTCCATATTTTCCATGTGACTGCTCTCTTTAGTAACTTTAATTTTACCCCTGTTGCCTGCTTATTTGAGCTCTTTCAGATTGGATAGAAACTATTATATTTTATACCACTTTAACTGTTTACCAGTTTATATATAAATATTACATTTTTGCATGCATCCTCTTTTTCTGTATTGGTAAATATCAGAGGTACGAATAGAAGTGAAAGTAAAGAGAAGAAGATCATATTTTTCTTTAAAATACATCTAGGACTTGAATAAAATAGAGCCAGGATGGCTTATGTTCACCTTAAAAGCACAGAGGTTGCTCTTACATGTTGCAAGAGCACTGCACAGCAGACAGCTATATCTTAGTCATTGGAACTGCAAAGAGAATAAAGGTTGCTAGTTAGTGCTGACGGCAGCGCCCTGGTCTCAGGAATGAGGAAATGTCCCTTCCCCAGCCGTTAGAATAATTTGTGGGCACTTGACCTTCGTGAAGCCCTCTCAGCCTGTTGCTAGAAACCACCTGAACTCAGTTTTCCAGTACCTCCCTGATATTGTTTGAAAGAAATACTTTGGCACACCTCTCACTTTCATCACCTAACCCATGAACGCTGCAGCGAGGCTTACCATAGACCTGCGTGCCAGGAGGCTACAGCCATGATTCCTCCTTACGTATTACTGCCTCCATCTCCAGTCCGTCCTTCAGTCACTGGGCAGGCCAAAGCCAGTCAGGCACATACATATTTATCCAGGCATGGAGGCACTACAGTCATGCAGGTGAGGTGAAGGCAGATGCTGATCTTAAACCTCTACCAAGGACTGCAGGACAGTCCTGCAGACACCCAGATCATGACAGTGAGGAGCAGTGCCACTCTGCTATCACTGAGACGAGGTACAGAGCTACGGCGTCACTAATTAGCAGGTCTCACATTTTCATTGCCATCCATGTAGCTGTACTGGAGGTATTTTTACTACCCAACTGCTGACTATTGGTCATAAATACACACTGGCTTATAAAATAGATCTAACCATTTTATATAAAATAAAGTTTTTCCAGATTTTATTCTTTCTACACATACGTAAGATTTTTGGTTACAAGGAAGATATCTGTGGTTCATTTATATTTGGGTGCTGTGAAGCTCAACACTATCCAACTAGAAGCCAGCAGAATGATTCACAAATTATTTTCCAGCACCATATACCACTACAAACAAAACTTCCATAATACAATTCAACCTCCTGGTTGTTAAAAAACAGGATGCTTCTGTTGTAGCTGAAATCTTAAAATCTTGGATTTGTGCTCACCATTTATTCCAAGGGAAAAAATAAAGGCACACTTTTTGGCAGATACAAATAATTTCTAGTAAAGAGAAGGTAGGCTATAATACTTTACAAGTTGCTTCAAAAGGTGGTAGTGGGAGCCATCTTTCAAATCAAGGATTCTTGAGGACTCACTAGAACACACTGTTTATGCACGTGAACAAACTGGATTGTTTCTAAAGAGAGAAGAATAGCTTTGAGGCATGACTTCCAAAGCATACTTACTGACAACAGCTTTCCAGACTGTGTAACTTCTGTTTTCAGCGAATCTGAGGTCCGCAGGGACATTCCTCCACATTCTGACCACCTGCAGTGTGGAGTAATGAATATCCAGAAATATTGTTGTTTCTCTTTTTATAAAGCGTACTACAAACCCTCCCTTTTCAAGATCCTTTAATATATCCCAGAGAAATATTCCACAAGATACCTCTTCAGCCTATACAAATGTGTCTTTACAAATACTATAGATATATCATATGTATTATACATACACAGAGACGAAAGAGAGAGATACTTTCTACAGCTTATTTCTGTGTAGAATGAAAAACACAAACACAAAGAAAGGTAATCGGAAAAAAAATACAGAACATGGAACAGACACTGTTTAAAAATACAGTGAGATTATTTTAAAACAAAGCTTGCATCATAGTTTGAGACAAAGAAGTCCTGGCAGGGACAAAATCTACACCCATATCTAGAGAAAACAGAGGGGAAGAAAAACTCTTAATGAGTAATATCTTAATTCAGAGTATTGCAGGCATACAAATATATTTCCCATTATCACCAAAAGATTACAATTGTCAGATTTCTGTATATGGAGATGAGTGTGTTTCATAAAGTAGCATTAACTTACATAACTATAAAGGAAAGAAGCGCAAAGGAAGCAAATTAAAATAGTACCCATTCAGACATTATCATGAATAAATACATAAAAAATAGAAAATTAGAACTGACTCTACTTGGATAACTGGAGAAGGTCACAGACCTGATTTTCTTCGTCCATTTTTAGCATTATGAAACAGAAAAAATTAAGTATGAAATTAAAAAGGCCCCTCAAACCTTCCAAATCCCCTGCAGTTCTTCACTGGAGAGTGATTTTGACATAGTGTTACAATCATAGAAAAGTGTCAACACCATTATAGTGTCCTATTGAAGAGCCTTATGTGCATTTTAATGAAAGGAATAATGAATGGCTAAATGCACCTTGCCTACTTTATTGTTTTGTAACAGTAAAAAGGATGTGCTCAAAAGTAGCTTTTAAGGTTCCATTTGTATCTGGTCCTTGTCTACATTTTGTTGTTACCTGCTGGTAAGTCACCTATTCCTGAGGATGGTCTCTAAGCCAGGCCCATGTTTGGACTTGAAAGCTCTTGACGCAGCTGGGCTTAAGCAGCATCGAGACACCACCACCATGAGTCGAGGCCTCTGGCATGCTGCCCTGTGGTGTGGACCCATGCCTTGGGACCCCCTGGTCCAGCCATAAGCTTGTAAGAGCCGTGTGTCCTTAGGGCTGCACAGCAGCCTGCGTGTCTTGGAACGGAATGCGCTTTTATAGAAAATCTGGCTTAGATCTTAAGTCTTCAGAGAGTTAAGAGGCATCAGAGCAAAGAACACAGGCTTTTGGGATATACTTTCTTATATTCATATGTACACACAGATCTCTTAGAAGTCTTCTCATTCCCAGTGCTGGAGAAAAGCACATCAGGAACAGAGTTTGCAACTGACATTTTCTTACATAGAATAATATGAGCTAGATATCTGTGCTGGGGGTAAGTCCTCTCGTAAGAAACCAAATCATCAGATAACAGGATTTGGAGAGCGGGGCAAGGGGAATAGATAATGATAGGACAGACATGAGGCAACAAGGGAAATTCTGACAGAAGGCAAGGAAAATAATTGTCTAGGAGGCAGTGGGTAGGCACTGGCAGAGGTGCCCACAGAGGCTGTTGAATGTCGCCCCTTGGAGATACTCAATATGCTGCTGGACAAGCCCCTGAGCAACCAGATCTAACTACCCAGTTGGCCCTGCTTTGAACTCAGGACTGACCAGATGGCCTCCAGAAGTCATTGTTGACCTGAATTGTTGTTATGATTCTCTGACGTGCTAGAAGAAGGGATTTGGGTTTGGGGTTTTTTTTTTTTTCAGATATGTGGAAGAAATCCCGCCCCCCAGACATAAAATAAAACAGCAGTACTATATTTGTTTATATTTCCGAGGTAATCAAAACACACAAGAGGCTCATATATTCATCACTCAGGCAGTATTTGCCTCAGAAATGTTGCAATCAGTAGTAGAGACAAAGGTGAGTGAGAAGTACTGGGACAGGACTAGGTCATAGTATAAAATTCAAGCAGGGGAGATGACTCCAGACAATGAGACTACAGTATGACAGCATGGTTGTTATTTGCACTGCTCATCCATGTGGAGAGAATGGGACACAAAACTCAATGACAGCACATTTATTATCTCTCATCAGGTCTAAAAAAATAAATACAGCTATTTGCTGTATTTACTGGTTGAAATTATCTCTTTTAGGACCCAGATATATCACAAAATATTTGGGAAAAGTGAAGAAACATAACAGAAGTAAAGACATACATTGTGAGTGCTGCATGGCTTAGTACGATTAACATTTGGCATTGGGCTCAGCGGCACAGGATCCATGACACTGAGAATGAAACTGGGATTTGGCATATTTCTGCATTAAAATAATATAACCATTTAAGTGAATAATCACACATTGAATTTCTTCATTTATTTCATTCTATTTTAAGTCATGCATCGTTTAATGCGTGAATTCTCTTTCTGAAGGCACTAATTTAATTGAAAGAACTGAGAGAGGACCTTGCTTGTCCATGTTGCAAGCACAGGTTTATAGGGTGTAGGCTGGATTCAAAATACTGATGCTCAAAAGCATCACAGAAGCATTACCGTTATGTACACACACCAGAGAAGTCCCAAAGTTATCTTCACCCCTGTGACAACACATACATCTGTGCAGCCAAGCCATGAGTGGCACGGAGCAGCTAGGCATCATGATTCTGTCTGAGCCCTTGTGGGCTTTGCAAAATAGATATCTATCTCACCCACAAGGCCCAAACCCAAGTGAATTTCCAAAAGAACACCACTGGTCTGGCAGTGGAACAAAACAGATAAATACCACTTTTTTCCCCTCCTGTCTGAACACTTCTCTGTATGGAACGTGAGCTTCAGCTCCTTCCCTTACCTGAAGAGACAAGAGTACATATGTTTCAGCTCCCAGAAACTGACTGCCCTCTAAAAGGCAAGGTATTCTGGGAACTGGGGTACCCCTCCATCTCTCCTTTCCTGCTAAACATTTCGGTAATTTGGAAATTACCGAGATCTTTTGAGAGAAAACCAGATAAAATCTCACTAGCTTAGTAATTTCGGCACTGACCCAGAAAAAGGGATGTGGAATCCATCTAGTGCCTTCATCTTAGTGCTCAAGTGTTGTATGCTAAATGGAAAGATCTCATGAGAAGAGGATGGGACATGACAACCTTGAACTCAGTGCCTGGATTCTGCCATAGTTGGAGGGGGTTCAAGCTCCAGCAGGCAGAGAGGAGATTGGAGTGATCTCCTCTCTTATTCTCCCAAACTGTTTGGTGAGCAGTTGGTTACTGTCATTGAGTTGATTATTATTTGCAGGGGAGGAGGGGAAAGGCGAAGGACAGGAAAAGGTGAAGTTGCTGCAGACACTTGATTTCAGGAACAGATTCACAGTAGAGACTTAGGGACCACTTCTTTGCAGCACAACATTGAGCCTTCTTGAGAACTGCAGGCTTTTGAAGCAGCTCTTTCACCTCAGCTTTTTTTAGTTTCCAGCTTAGGTGGTTTCTTGATCGATTCATCTACTTCTCCAATAAAGTATGGCCATGCCACGCTCTGGCTCAAAAAGGTACACGGCTCAGATCCTTTGAAGGACACCAAATGAAAGCAAATATACTGAGAGAGCAAAAAACATTTATTGCCAAGAGCAGAGCCATGGATGATTCTCCATTCTTCCACTGAACAGTTTTTCTTGAAGATTTCTCAGCAGATGAGGCCCTGCCACAGGTCTCTGTAGGATCCTTGTGCTCTCCCCCCCTTGCTGCAGTAGCCTGGCTACCTTGAGGAACACTACCGGGCTGAAGGGCAACCTGCTGGCCTTGGCGGTCAGCACTAACACACCCTTGCCTTTTCACAGATTTTAACATGCAGCTGTAGGGGAGAACTCAAATGCTCTGTGATTAGAAATATTTTCCTAAAGCACTTCTTCTCCTCATTTGTGACAGTGAAAAGACACACCAAAAGAATAATTCTGAGAATCTTAAATGCATGCAGTTAATTTGGGACGTTTAGTCTATGTATATGTCCGAACATTGGCAGACAGTGCAAGAGAATTTGTTTTTAAAGGTTCTGATATCACAGAATTATTAAAAAAACATGAAAAGAGACAGGGTTTGGCATGAAAGGAGTTTTCATAACTAACGATGCTAATGCATTTATCCAAATGTCTTTGCCATAAATGTCTTAATAAAATGATACTATTCTCCACTTAAAGTTTTGCAGTCATGCAGTCAAGCCAGTCTTGAAATCAAGATGTGTTTCAGATCATCCAAGCAACGTTAATCACTATAAGATCTCTGAATCACTAGATATGCTATATTTGACTTCTTTATTCATAGCAAATAGAAGAACATTGGAATGCTTTCAAAGACCTAAACAGCCCATTTTCTCTACTTCAGTCGCTACTCACAGACTCTTCGCTTAAATATAGGAAACTAATGAAAACTGCAAAGCAGGAGGGATTACTATTTAAATAAACATACACTAGTGCTTGTACATACCGTTCCTGCCACTGCACTTTCGGGCAGGACTGGACTATCTGCTTTGGACAGAACATTAACTCATGCTGACCTAGAGCTACACTCACCCAAACTTTATTTAGATTGAAAATTGAGATTACAATAGTTTTAAAAAACTAATCTACACTTACTCATATTTAATTCTGACCTAATTTCATGCTGTATGGTAAGAGTGAGAAAACACATAGAATCAGCACAGTAACCACTTAGGTGTGTTACAGTTGATTAACAGGAAGCACAGATAACTAAACAAAAAAGGAACTAAAAAGGAAAGTTTTTTAAAAAAAAAAAACACATTTTGATGGCAGGCTTCATGATTCTCATTGTATCAGGGTCATGTCCTTTGGAGAACGGAATTCAAACCCAGTTGAAGCAAATAGCACAATTTATGAGAGGTAAAAGATAGGGTAGGAATTAGGAAAGCTTTGAGGGAATTTGAGGAGCAGACATAGAAAGACACAAAACAACGCGTTATGTAAATACCTGTGGAGCACGATGGTTTTGAGAGAACCAGTGGTTCTACTGGGCTCTCAGGTAATGCAAGGAGCAATAAATGGGGATGAGGACACCACATCTGTTAAATCTTCTGTTTGCTTCAAGTTGTCAGGGAAAATATTTGTTCTCATGATATAAAGAGGCACAGTCAGAAATTAAAACTTTTGAGATTTTCTTTGAGAGCTTCTAGAACAAAATAGTTTAATTAGTCTTGAGCCACCAAAGAACCAAGACATGATTCTTGAGGGCATTAGTGGTGTTTAATTGCTGCCGTATCACAACTCTCATGAAAAAGTAGTCCGAACTTGAGGCCCTTGCTGCTTTGATCCGGGGGGTATGCTCAGGCCCCTGGGTATTGTGCAAGGAAACTCCCTGGTCCTGAGCATGCTGAGGTCCTCGGTGCTTGGCTGTGCTTTTTATGAGAAAGTTGTTCCCTGATGATCCCTCACAGACCCTTTGCTGCTGCTTCTAAATGCAACACCTTGCATGGGCCACTCCAAGACATACTTTCAGGCAGCCTGGGCCACCAGGACTGTGGTTAGACTATTAAGGAAATGTCTCTGTTCTTCTGATATGTCAAGGGGAAGCTCTATTTTTGTACTATCTGATTGACTGACACTAGGACGAGCTTTCAGCCCATGAGAGAGACATGTCATGAGATTTTTTTTAGACAGAGGCAGTTCAGAAAAGTACGTAGACTGAGGGACGCCTACTCAATATCAGACTCATCTGCAGAACCATCTCAAGGCTAATCAGGGATTTTTGCAATTCAGAATCTGGCACGTCCATTTCAGATTAGACTATAAAACCCTCTGCTGCTCCCCATGTTTCCAGTTTAATACACTCTAATGTGAATTCAAACAGCATAAAAGCTAGGCTGCTGTTTCTTACTGAATAAACAAACCCTGTTTATTCTTTGTCTGCGTCAGCTTGGCGAGAGGAGGAGTTGGGCACAAGCTCTCCGGTCCCTTGGCATCAGTGGGAGAGGAGGGTGCTGCATTCCTCCCGGGGGGTCTGAGCCCACTGCAGAGTCAGCTCCCACCACAGCAGACCAAATGTTGGACAAAAGCATTTTTATTTTGTTAACATGCACCCCTGGTGGAGTCTCCTTCCTCTTGGTTTGTAAGGAGGTGATGGTTGCAGGTTCATTACTTCTCTGTCAGACAGAGGGAGGAAGCATTCAGGGCTCGGGATTGTGTTCACTGTGTCATCTCATTTTTGCCATCAGCGAGTCTGCTTGCTCTTGTGAGGCTGGTCGTTTGGAGATCCTTTCAAAGGTGACTCTGGCAGCAGAGTCTCTCCTTCAGTTCAAATATTTCACCCCTCCCTCTTCTTCATTAAACAAAAAGCCTGTGCTTGCTTCGTCAGTGCACACGACAAAACAGTTGTTTGCCCACAGCGTGAACCATTTCCTTTGACTGGCAATATGTGCAAATGTGATGTCATATTTTTTTTCATCAGAAACTATGTTTTATCATTTTAAGATGCTGGATTTTTTTTAAGAGTTGCATAACCTTTCTATATTCCTCATTTCTGTGAAAGGTCCTGAAATTTCCAATACTGAAATAAAATTAATTACAGATCAAGACTGTGTGAAGCAAATTGATACAGATATGTATCTGACTGTGTTACAGAAATAAACATTAGTGGAGGTCTGTATTATGTAAAGAAAAGAAATTCACTCTCCAGTCTGAATAACTCAAGCATTCTACAAGAGCATTCAGCAGTGACTGTCAGGTTTGTTTCGTTTATCTTTCCTTTGTCAAAATTTGCACATATTTGCAGAAATAAGTTTCTTAAGTCTTCTTCACCATTGATGCTGCTTCTGTTTACTCTTTGCTGATAGTTCAGAGCTTTTGAAACTATGGGCATCCATGTTTCCTCACATCAACTGACAGCTTCGTGAAGCAGTCTATGAATTGCCATTGGGAGTAAATCATATCAAATACCACCACGCCTCATTCTGACTGGTGGAAACAAGCTGCTAGATCTTAATTCTCAGTTGTCACCTTTGGCAATGGTACTTACCAAGACAGCTGGTAATTCCTTCCTTTCCCAGAATTTCTCATGGCCGTTGGTTTCTGGGCATACCCGATTTCCTACCTGATGCTTAGCAAAGATCTTCTCTTATAGAAGTGTGGTTTTGAGTTGAAAATTAGCCTTTTTTTTTTTTTTTTTTNTTGGTGAAATTGCTAGGGCGGGGAGACCAGATAAAGTAGGGAGCACAGCCTAAAAACTAGACTCAAAAAACTCCATTTGTTACAGGAAGAAGTCTGAACTTCTATTCTAGTAAGCAAGTAAATCAATAAATAATAAAAATAATGTTTACAAGGTTATAAATAGGCTTCAAAGTAAACACTCCATTAAGATGAATGGTACAGTTTGCACTCCTCTTAGAACTATTGATTCAGACTGGATGCCTGTAGATTCATGAAAATAGCACTGCAGCATCCACATTTTAGAAGGTTTTCTTTCTAGTAGAAGTGCTATCTTTCAAAACAAAACAAAAGTTTAAAATGGTACAAGCCAATTATCAGCAGCTGCTGCACATATTTTCAGCTTTATGTTATTAAACATAACTGTTATGAGGGCTTTTTTTCTTAGCAATAAGGTTCTGCCACTTAAGTAATAGTAACAGAACCAAAAAAAAAAATGAAATCAACTTAAAAAAACATAATCTTATTTAATAGTACAGTCTTACTCTATGAAAGGCCACCTTGTGAGCAGTTTTTAGAACATTCTGTTGATGCAGGTATGTATACCTTCATTTTTATGCATATAACCCCCTCCTTATTCATGTTATTTGTGGAATACCAGAATCTATTGATTGTAAGAGACGTTCTTTAATAGTAATTTTTTTTTAACAAAAGAGAGAATCTTTGTCTCAAAAAAACTCATTTAAAAGTTTTGGGCTTTTTTTAATTTAGTATTAAATGTGATATTACTATCTATTGGAAATAGAGTTCTAGATGAGCCATTTTTCCTTCATCAATTAGATGAATGTTCACTTGCAACCATTATCACTGTGGACTAAAAGCCGGGTAAGGTGAATACAGCCATTACATTCTGTCACTGCCCACACAAATGACCTCCAATTACAGGTTCCTTTTTGGTCATCCACTCTACCAACACTAAAAAATATCACTGATAGGTTATAGATAGTAATTTCCAAAATCGTTTTTGTCACAAGCTTCAGGTGATTGTGGAATCTTCTTTTTATTTTTGAACAAACAGATCATCCTTTTGACCATCACTGTCCTTAATGGAGACAAGTTCTGAAATGACAGGATATATCAATTATTTCTGTTGGTGCTAGGCCATCTCTGCTTATCATTTGGTCATCTTGGCATATTTTTTGTCATCTAGATTCCATATAGATATACAGGGGGGGTCTTCGAAGGACCAGAATGTCTTTTTTTGACTTTGAAATAATTTGAGATTGCAAGCAAGGTATGACTGATGCCTACTTTTTATACAATGAAATTTAGCCAGAGATCCCTTGTACTGGACAACAATGACAAGAGATTATGACAAAATGGAAGCATGACAGACCACATTCTGAGGTCCTTTGTTGGTTGCTTAGGTGGCAGAACGTAATGGAGAGGTCTGTCTTTCACACAGAACTAAATAATGTTACACAATCACTGGAATATTTTGTAATGTCTCATGTTCTCAAATGGTTTCCAGAAGTACATTACTCTCAGGTTTCTCTACCTGGATCTAACTGTCATCCTGTGAAATGTATGCATCCTAAGTTTGTTCTTGGTACCTCTTCTATGGTTTTGCGTGTAGCGTTTTCTCCTGCTAGAATGAGTATAAATCTGGCCTAGCATTGCCAGTGTTCTCACGCGATCCACAGGGCTTGAATAAAAGGTTGGTCATTTCTTGATGAGCTGTGATTGTGTTTATAATTGTCAGCATTATTCTTCCATATATGATTGACTCAACAGGTCTTACTCAGAAAGAAGACTGCAGGCCAAAAGCCTGATTGGGGTTCAAGAATGTAAAGTATTGAATACAACATGATCTTAGGCAGGAATGAGAGTGCTCTGCCAATGGATTGGAAGGAACACAAGACCACTCCCTTCTGCTGCAAGATGGATAGGTGTGAGCTCACTGTTAAACCACTAGTTTAGATTTCTACTAGTAGTCATCCAGCATTCATAAGAATACTATAGTATCTTGATCAGCGATCAGAATTTGTGGGCTCTCAGCTTTCTCTCTGCTAATTCACAGAACACCTGAGCAGCACTCTCAGTGGGTTTGTTGTTGGAGTTGAGCTGTTACCACCTGTTTCAATTTAGCCATTAATCATCTTCAAATGTCACATCTTGATGTCACTTCTGTACTACAATTTTTCTTTGAAAAACTATTTCAGTACCAAGGAACCCTTCTCTTCTTTATAAATTCCACTGAAAAAACTGATATAAAGCCAACAATGTTTGGGTTTGTGCTGTTTTGAAGCGGGTTAAGACATAAATTAAGAGACATAATTTATAGTTAGCGTATTTTATTCAGGTCATTCACTTTATATTTCCTCAATTGATTTGCGAGTAAATTAACCACACCCAAAAAATATGTTTTTGGTTTGCAAGTCTTATTGTCTCACAGAATTATAAGTGGGCAGATCCAGCCATATGAAAGAGTCTCATTGTCACATCTCTCTTTCATCCAGTCCAGAATTAAAGCAGAAGAGAGGAATGGTCTTGTCTACTTACATGGACTATCTCACTGGCAATATATTGGAGGACATTCCACTAGTATTTATTGAGCTATATACCACACTGCTTCTCAATACTTGTCCAGAATCCTATAGTCTCTCCGTCACGTGTGGTTCATGAGCCCCAACTGTGTGAACCCAATGGATTTCCTTATCAATTCCATTGAGTTCTGGTGGCTCAGATGCATGATATCACGATTATCATAAGGCAAATGCCTTCCTAGGTGAAAATAGCACTGATACAGTAAGAATTAAATTAGGGGTACCATAGCATCTTGAATATACTCAACAAAAGGACCATGTTCCCTCAGAGACCTCATTCTCCCTCAAAGAGTTGCCTCTTTAATCTATAACCTGAATCTCAATTTCTGTGCTAAAAAGTTGTCTTTAAAAACTTACACTGCTGGCTTTACTAAACAAAGCAGTTCCTGCCCATCTGCCTGGTACAGGCAGTTAAAGGCACCACTGGAGAACAGGGCAAGCAGGTCCTTGACATGGAGCTCTCTGGGATTGAGAAATTTCCACTGCCTGATGGCAAGCGTGGCGGATCTTCCTGGTGGAAGAATAAGGAAAGACTTCATAAGGAATCTTCATGAAGATGTCCTTCCCCTAGGGACCCTACTTGCAATTTTCTCAACTTCTGGTTATTTTTTAAGTATGCTGATAAGGAAGTCATTATGGGGATCATTAGATGTGAACACCGCATTCGGCTAATGGAACTTCAAGGATGTTGTTTTGCATCTTGCCTAAGAGGCCAAATACATCAACTTCTCAATATACTCAATCTGTAAAAGCATTTGTCCTTAGAACTCCAGTCTCCTCACAAAGACAGGTCTCCTGTTAATGGAATCAATTAGTAGAGTTCAACATATCAGCAAATGAGAGCAAAGCCAAACAAAATCTTTTTTTGCTTTAGATTTTTTTTTTTTAATGAAACCTGTTGGCTCTTGTCTTTCCGGCCCATCCCCCTTTACTTGCTGCTTGTTTCACTGCCATTATGTCTAAATTAATGATGTCTTTGGCAGTCAGACAAATGATCCAATTGGCTGCAATGTCACAGTTTGAAAATGCTCATCAGTCCTGCAGCCTACTCATTTTTTTTGATTGACATTAACACAACCATTGAACAGTGTGCACGCTCCTGCTCTCCCCACACACTCAGCGCACAAACAACAGTATTTACATTAATTTGGTGAATGTACGGTCATGCTCATTGAGTACGGGGAGCTTCATTGCAGGGGAGTGGGGAGGGAATCGTTGCTGGATGAACAGTGACTCTGCAGCTGACTCTGGGAGCCCAGCCTGGTGTTGCACAATCCCTTCCAGAATAAGGCAGGATACATTTTTAGAGGGGGAGGTCTCTTCAGTGGGCAAGCTAGCATAATTGGATTTCTAACTACTTGGCTGCAGCAAGAAGGCAGAAAAAACAGAGCTATTCGTATCTAAGTCACTCTGGCACTGACTCAACAAAAGGATTTGCATCCCTTGCACTGCTAAAATGGACATCCCTCTCTTCCACCATCCAGATTATTAATGACGGTATCAGATAGTACAATAATCAGGATAGACTCCTGTGGAAGTCCATACAATTTAGCCTTCCATTTTGACAGTGAAACATCACTAACTACTCTCTAAGTACAGTTTTCAAACTCATTTTATACATACCCATTAATTTTTTTGTCTATACAATTTTCCCCTTTGCTTGCTTATGTAAATGTCGTGTGAGACAGTGTCAGAAGTTTTACTAAGATGAAGGAAAATAGCATCTGCTGTTTATCCTCAGTGAGCAAGGTCTGTTACACACTTTGAAAAAGAAATTATATTTGTTTCACGTTGTTTGTTCTTAGCAGATCAATGGTGATTTTTCCTCATCTCCTTACTTTTCAGGTGCTTAGAAATATTTTATTTGATTGCTCATTTCATTTTAGAAATTGAAGTTAGTCACATTTTCTATAATTTCTCAGCACCATTCCTTTTAAAGACAGAAACCATGGTTGTCCAGAGACAATATCCTGGCAGTGCATCCACCCTTCCCAAGTCCTCAAAGATAACTGTGAACAGCCATAAGATTTCATCAGTCAGTTCTTTAAGTACCCTCAGAGGAAATTCATCAGGCTTAGCTGACTGAAAATCTCTCATTTATGTTCCTTCTCTTTAAAAGGCTGAGATCTTGCTTACCTTTCTGTGGCTGGAATTAATTGTACTACTTGTCACCTCAAAACTGACCTCTTTAATGAAGGGCAATACAGAAAAACTTATTTCAGTGTATTTTCCTAGAAGGAATCTCTAGTACTTAAGCGCTGATATCACAGGCATTAGAGCTAAAAGCATTTTCCCCTAGGTCAAGTGGAAAAATCTTGGGAAATGAACAAACGAACATTTTCCCCTTTTAATTCTTTATCCTTCATTCTGCAGTGATTTTTTTCTGGAGCTTTCAGTATGGCTACACATTTGCAGCAGTATTTTCATGAATATTGAATTCTAATTAGTCTCACCATCTCCCTTTGTCTTGTAGGTTAAAGAATTTCCTTTTTCCCAGCCAAGAACAAGTTAACAAATAAAGCACTCACAGTACAGCTCTTATCTATATATTAATAGGATGATATACAATCATTTGGTTTAAGCACAGAACAGTGCTATCCTCTGAACCAGTAAGTCCAAAGCTATTCAGGATACAAGGATGTTGCAGATTAAAGACGACAAATGTCTTCCTCTGAAGCATCTACTATTAGTTTCTTCTAGATGTATAATTGATTGGGTCCCTCCAATATACCAATTCCTTCTATGTTGTTAGCAACATCTCATCAAATATTTTTTGCTTCAGGACTGTAGCTATACTAACCATCTCACGGCAATGGTGAAAAGTTCTCTGACGACTGGTTCACAAGACAAGGAAAAGGCTGAGAATAGCAAATGAGACCACCCAAGCTTCACACTCAAGTTTGAGAGCTCTGCAACAACAAAGGTTACTCTCTTACTTTAAACCTTTCATTGCCACTCAGTTTTGCTATGCAAATCAGGGCTTAAAGAGGACAAGCAGAAACTAATGTAAGAATGAAACGCATTGGTTCTAAGACAATCTTTGCTACTTTACATGCCCGATCATTTAGAATGTATGTCAAAATCAGAATTATGCATGTGAACCAAAGGTACTCTGAGTTAAATGTCTGAAAGGTTTTCTAACCATGAAAAAAGTCATCAGCCTTCTTGATTCACATAAAAGATGCATGCTTTACAGGCATCTGGGAGAAATATTTTAGCCTTCTTTTAAAAAATAATTATTTTGTGCACTTCAGGCTTTGTCAATATCTAGTTTTAATTTTTCTATAACTAATCATGCTTTTCAAAATAGGCGGGTTTTTTTCATAAAGTCAGGGAACCTCCTTGAAGGTTCCCCTGGGTAAGCAACTGCTGAGAATAGAAGTGCAAAAGGCCCGGCAGGTATTGAAAAGGGTTACATGAAAAGCACAACAGTGAAGTATGTCAATGTGGAAGGAAGTAGGAAGCAGAGCAAGATGAAAATATAGAGTCTTTGAAAATCAAAAGACTAGCAGGAAAAGCAATATATGACTAAGGGTATCGCAGAGCAGCTTTTGTATTTCGCTGTAGCAGTGATTTACACTAATACACCCAATATACCATCGCAACAGATTAGGAACACCTCAGCTGTGGAGGCAGTAACCTCTAGCAGTGGGATGGTAATGAACCGTAAGGGGGTCTTTCAACCACTCCAGCAAGATAAAGTAGAGCACCTCCATCTATACCCATAGGATGTGTATAATGAGACAATGTAAGCATGGAGGGTAAAATTAGAAGTGTTAAAGTGCAAAATTAATTAATACCGATAAGGACATGCATTTGAAATCAGGGGAACATAAAAGAAAATATGGGTTCGTCATTTAATGGGGGAGCAGAGCAAATAACAGACACAAAGAAAGATGAAGCTTCCAATGCGTATTTTGCTTCAGTCTTCAAGAAAAAGATTAACTGAGAGCAAATGTTACTGCAATTCATTTAGAAGAGAACAGTATGGAGGCCAGAACAGAGAAAGGGTTGGTTGAGTAATATTTAGTTAATTCAAATGTATTTGAGTTAGTGGTTCCTGATGAAATTCACCACTGAGCACTTAAAGAATCATCCAAAGCAATCCCTGGGGCACTAGAACTACCTTTGACAACTTGAGGAGGGAGGAAAAGGGTTCAAAAGACTGGCAAGGAGTCAGCATAGTACCTATTATTAAAAGGGGGGAATAGGACCATAGCCTAATTCAGTGTCAGAAACAATATTAGACAAAGAATTAAATAATCAATGTATAAGCATCTTTAGGATATTAAGGTGATTAAAACTGCCAACATAGATTTGTCAAGAGTAAATCACGTCAAGTCAATCTACTCTCCCCTTGCAGAAGGACAGCTGCTCTGGTGATTGAAAAAGACACAGTAATACCTGCAATATACCTATACTTTGATAAGGTTTTTAGTTTGTTTGGCATATCTTGGTATACACAAATCACAGAAATATGGTCTAGACCACATCACCATAAAATAGATGCAACACTGGCTGAAAATACATTTAAGCCACAAATTCCCCAAATGCATTATCAGCATAGGAATGATTCAAGCTGGATTCTGCACTGAATTGTCCTAGACCCAGTTTGATTCAATGTGTTCATTAATGACTTGGGTGACAGAACAGAGAATACACTTAAGACATTTGTGGTGACATAATGTTAAGCACACAAGGGAAGACAATATCAGAAATCTAATTGATCTTGATACATTGGACGTCAAACTTGAAATTCAATAAAGACAAATGCAGAGCACTACACCAAAAAGAGACATCAGATACACAATTACAAAATGAAAAAGTGAAGAGGCAGCAATCCATCAGAAAGGGACCCGCTGTTACAGCAGTTTGCTGAGTGAATGCAAGTAGAAGTTGTGACACTCCTGGGGAAAAAAAAATCAAGGGAAATCTAATTCTGGATGAAACTCAGAGTGTCACAGGTAAGAAACACAACATGCTGATTCCGCTCCGCTTCCAGTTGTTCAGGCATCCACTGCACCACGATGCCCCCTTTGCTCAACACGGGGAAACAGACAAAGCGTTTAGAAACGGGATAAATGTCTGAAGGAAAAAAAGATCGGGCTGAGGAGGAGACACAGCAGTCTTTCAACGTGTAAAAGCAGAGAGAGGTCGATGATGGGCAAACAGAGGCAGCTGTGGCAGACTGCTGGAGGCAGCTAAAGGGCTGTGGGTTACTCACAGTGCAACGCCAGAGCCCTGGAAAGCCAGGCTGCCTGCTGCTGCCGCTGCCAAGGAAAAGGGTTGGATGGGTACAGCTGAGGCTATTCTGGGGAGGAAGAGGAGATCCCAGGAGCAAGAGTCACTGTCCAGCACTGGGACAGGAGCAACAAGGTCTGTTTTCTACATCTTTCCGCTTGCAAGTGCAGTCTGGATTCAGCCTTTCTCCTTGAAAGTTGACCGTCAACTTTCAGTCTTGTCTACGCCATCGAGAGGCTTTGAGCTGCGCTGTAGGAGGCGTGTATAGAAAGCACGGAAATCAGCTCTTGATGTCCACCTAGGGAAGGATAACAAGAATTTAATAGCTTTACAGCAGAACACGTTTAGCATAGATATTAGGGGGAAAGTCCTAAAGAGAAGCAGTGGAAATCATTGCCCAGAACATTATGGAATCTCCTTCACTGGAGGGATGAAGAGCCGTTAGAGAAAATACATATTAGTGTGTATAAGCAGGTGTGTTTGTTGTCTCTCTGGCAAGGAAGAAAAAAAAGTGACCTCCTGAGGACCCTTTCCATCGTCACATTTCTGATTAATAACATTTCACAACGTCTCCACATTTTACCGGGAAAAACTGTGAAAGCAGCAAAAGCAGCACATTGCACTCTGTGCTGATGGCAACTTTCAGAGCCCCTCCTGACGGCCCTGGGACAAATGACTGGTAGGATAAGGTTCGGTATCATTTTCAGCTAGGATTATATGGTGTATGACATCAGCCCATAGAAATTGTTTCTGGCTTCGCTCTCTGGCATCAGTGAGCAAGTGCTAAGTCATACATCTGTTTGGGAATGCAATCACATTATTATCTCCTGACAGAGAACATAATCAACTAATTTCGGCCCTGGTATAAATGGATAACCATTTATTATAAATGGATAACCATTCTCAGCTACCCTCTGAAGAAGCCTCCTTGTCTCCATTACTGCTGTATAGGTAAATTAAACTCCTCAATTTATGTGCTCCAAATTAGTTAAAATAATTTAAAGTAGATGGAGTTAACCGCTTGGAAGTTATTTCTCAATAACTAAGCTATTAGTAATCATTCCTAGGGCTCTTTATAATCAATGCTGGATTGTTTCTCAGTGAATATGCACATCTCCTTGCTATTACTTCAGTGGAGTAACGCCGAGTTAAACCAACTGAGGATTTGGCCCACAATATCTCAAGGGTACTTCCTTTTAATTTAGTAATAATTACACCCTATGCTAATATACTAGAAGGTCTTTGGCCTTTGAGTTAATGAAATGATACCAACATGGCCCTCAGAATCAATTTATTCAGCAAAGAGGAAAATTATTACTTCACAAACAGGAAGTAACCTCAATTTATTATAATAAACTTCATTGTGTATATAAAAAGAGAAAAAAAAAGACAGAGGAGATGAACAAGTAGGAAGATAAATTTTAATATGATTTTCTACGGTTCTTATCTCCCTAGTATCTGATAACCCAAACTAAAAGTGTAAACCATGGGTGCGCACACACACACACACACACAAACAAATTAAATGAATCCCAATTTCATCACCTACTAAAGGCCTCACAGAATTATTACAAATGCTACGAAGGGATGAAGCAACATATGTTCTGCCAGCCAGAGGAAGGATCACACCTCAGACTAGATTAATAATAATCTGGGAATATACGTCTTCCATCCTCCCAGTGAACTAGTTGGGAGACTGAACACGTGGTCTCAGAACAAGAACCTGAACGAAGAGGGGATGGCAGCTCCTCTCCTCTAAACTTCTCAAAGAAATGTTGTTTCCTCTCCCTCTCCCATATGCCATTTTTGTGGAGGAAAAGTGGCAGGAAGTGCAAGCAGAGAAACATAATAGAGTCCTCATTGCTCATTTTCTTACACTGAGCTAATTCTGTTGACTACCACACAATTATACCCACATCATAGCCTTAGAGTTACACAGAGAGAGAATCAGGTCCCNGCTCATTTTCTTACACTGAGCTAATTCTGTTGACTACCACACAATTATACCCACATAGCCTTAGAGTTACGCAGAGAGAGAATCAGGTCCTGCCGAAACCAAAGGAAAGAGCCAGAGTCTCATTCATCAAACATTGTAACCAAAAGGAGAGTTACAGGGGATGGATTTTTAACTTTTTGGTCAAGTAGAACATGCGCTTTATGCAGTAAGTTATATACATATCGCTAAGGTAATTATTTCTAATTCACATCTGTTCACATGTAGGTGGTTTACTTAAGGCTTTCATAGTACAACTGTAGGAGGACAATTTTGCCCGAAGATTTAAATAATTAAATGGTCCTTTCCCGTTCTAGAAGAAAATGTTTACCACACTTCCAAGGAATAATTTTGTGAAGAAGCCAACTAAGAAGAAATTTTGAAAATATGACAGCCAGTATTGAAATATATTACTGCGTAAGGTACTGCGTACAAGTATCTAAAGGGTGGGTTGAAGGAGGATGGAGCCAGACACATTTCAGTGGTTCCCAATGACAGGACGAGGGGCAACAGGCACAAGTTGGAACACAGGAAGTTCCGTTCAAATACACGGAAAAACTTCTTTACGGTTAGGGTGACAGAGCACTGGCACAGGCTGCCCAGGGAGGTTGTGGAGTCCCCTTCTCTGGAGATTTTCAAGACCCGCCTGGATGCAGTCCTGAGTAATGTGCTCTGGACAATCCTGCTTTGGCAGGGGAGTTGGACTAGATGATCTCTAGAGGTCCTTTCCAACTCTGAAAATTCCGTGATTCCGTGACTTTCTGAACTACCCCCATACTCTGTACTGCAGTTTGGATTCTGATTTGGAAACTATGCAATTGAAATTTAAATACTGCACTACTTTTATCCTCTGACTCGATTCTTCTACTGTCAAAGATCAAAATGTTTCTGCAAATCGCTGGGACACTTGAACTGCTGTGGAAAAGGAGATAAAACTTTACAATAGAAAATATTAGACACACTAAATACAGTTCAAGTCCCTTCTTTTTACTTTCTAAATCAAACTTGAATACATTGTTCCCAAACTAGTTAAAACCCAATGTTTTTGTTGTGCTGCTGTACTTCAGAGGTAGCTTAAAGAATATTACAGAAGTTGCAGAACAAAACTGGTGTGAATGATAAGGGAGTTGACCATTCAAGTGTGAATTTCAAGCCTTACGCTCTCAGTCTGGGAAAAAAAAACCATGTTTCCTGCAGAAACAGTGCGGAGTTATGCAAGTATTCCACCTTATTTTAAAAGCTCTCTGTAGAATTTTAGAGTATATGACATTTGCAATTTTCCTATTACAAACAAGTGGAGCTCCACTCTGAGTTAGTCTCATTGGGCAACAGTGAACTGGAAATTATAGTTAGTTCTAATCCATTTATAATAGCCTTGTGTTGGCCTCAAGGCACAATTGAAATTCTAACATATAAGGCTGAAGCAGCTGCTAAATTTGAATTTATGTATTAACTATTTGGAGGAATTAGTTAATTAACTTTAACATTGTTATAGTCTCTTTAACAGTGTTTCAAAATAACTGACTGTGATTAATAGACCATGATAAGAATTTTGATCAGTTGTGATCTAATGTTTCTTCGTTAAAAAAGGAAGAATTAATTACACATTAAAATTTTGTTTGAATTATTTAATTGTAGATTTCAATCTTGTCTGAAAATGCAATCTTCATCCATTCAGTCACATAAGAAGTTAGTTTCCTCCACCCAAACATTTACAAACCTTGCCTCCATTCCCCTTCCTTCTGCCATTATTTCACTTAATTTCATGTGGTTTTAATGAGTGATTGTTTTCAACAGTTTTTGAGAGTTTCAGTCAGCAATATTTCATTCTGGAATAAAAGCTAATGATCCATAAATTCTTAATGCCATATTTTTATAGCCAGTAAATTAGTCTTAAATGGGCTCAGTAAGTTCTGTGATGTATGTCATTAATTGTTAATGGTGTTTTAACTAGATAATTGTTGTAAAAGGTTGTTTATCATCACCATTGGTGGGTGACTGTTCCTCGCAATCTGTTCCGCCTGGTACTGCTGAACTTACTCCATCTACCATTGTGTGCAGCAAAGAGATCAGGAGACTGTGAAGCATAGTTTAAATATCGAATTCAAACATGTCCAGTGGATAATGAACCTACAAGCCATCAGACTTAATAAAGTCAGATTACTTTTCGTTTTTCAAACAGAAACACATGTGTATCATATCCTAGTGTTCTTTGCACATAGCATACATGAGTTATAAACTAGGTCTGCCTAAGCAGTAAAAATGCCTAAGCTTAGACTCAAGCCAATTCAGGCATTAAATTACCTAAAGATTATGCTATCCAATGACTTAGTGACCTGTGTAGTAAGTGAAGCTTGCACTGTCATTAGTGGTTTCTCCTTAGAGGTAGTATTACCTTAATGACTTGAAGCAATTAGAAGAAAAGTTCATCAAGTGCTAAGCAAAGTGAACTTTTCAATACACAAGAGTAAGTCAGTCAGTAAAAGTGAATTGAATCTCCTCTTTGGACTTGAATCCTTGACCAACATTGTGTCTTCACAGGCTGTTTCCACCAAGTTAATGAGCAAGTAAACAGGTATCTTCGGTAAAGTGAGATTTAACTACAAAGAATAGGAATACAAAGTCTTGTGTCAGTAAACATAGGAGGCGCTGAGCATCCGGAGGCAATGCCTTTCCTTGCAATTCCAAGACCCTGGGTTCTCCTCATTCCTAAAAACACACATGCTCTTTTGTCCTTGCTTTGAGGGATGGATTTTTTTAGTGTATTGCTACAAATACTGCTCTTTGATGTCTTTGGCTACTCTTTTCACATTTTCTCTGCCTTTCTTTGGCCTCCCCACTATTTTTCTCTGACACACAGCTCTCTCGGAGGAGTCCTGGCCTCTTGCATTTTCTTTCCACCAGTGGTCAGCTGCATAGATTGACTCCTAACTGGTTGGCGCGTGGCCTGCTAGTTGGATCCAGTTTGTTCACCCTCCATCTCATGCAGCTTTTATACGTTTACCTTAAATGAGAGGCAGTGCATATTGACCCCGGTTTCAAGGTAAAATCTTTGGCATAATATTCACCCAATCCTTAGGAGAGCAATATAGGCAGAATGGACTGTGCAGACTGAGGTCAGCCCCTGGGTCATACCTGCTGTTCTTTCCCCTCATCTCCTCCTGTGCCTGAAGTTACATGGAGCCCCATAGACAGTATGAGCAGAGGCTGGATTTTGTGTGTGTAAATAGGGCCTAGTGAAAGCATATTATATGCCAGATCCAAATCCTCCCAAAACAGATTAGGTGTTTCTTAACGGAGGGTACTTAACACTGTCAACAGTTCTCCCTAACACCTACTGTAGCAGAGAGGGCATACGGGTTTGGAGAGTTTTGTTTGCCCTGACGCCGTGCATAACTAGCATGTGTGAGCTGTGTATGCACCAGGCAGAATAAAAAAATGCAAATTATAGTGACTTGTTTGGCATGCAGCAGGATGATGAGGCTGGAGTGCTGGATTCTGCCAAGAAAATCAGGTACAAAGGCACATGTTGTGCTCATGCTGCATATCACAATATTTTACTCCTGTCATTGGCTGCTGTACCTGCTTCATTCCCCAGTTCCTTTTCGCCCCTAACTAGTAACATGCTGCAACCACATACCAGCCCTACATGCCTGAAAAAGTGTGCCAGGGACAGCCGCCTGTAAGGAGTCAGTAAAGCTTCTCAGTAGCTCACAAAACCAAAAGAGAACAAATTTTTCTGCCCTGGAATATCAGTCTGCTCAAACACAGGCAGGATGCACCATCCCCAACAAAGCAGTGCTGGTGAGAGTCTGGCTCACTGCACTGGAATCACCAGCTAGAAATGTCTCGCCACCTGACCACCACAACCATGTCTCCCAGCAATGCTCTTTCCAGCATCATCTCTTACCCATCCCCTCATTTGGCAGGCTCCCCTCTATTGCCATGTTCCTCACCCCCACTTCAAGAACAAGTAGGTATGAGTTTTGGAGTGCCGTGATGAGAAACTCCCATCCTTACCAGCTCAGTCAGTGCCCATACTGCTTTTCCCCCTGAAAAGAGGTCTGAACCTTTCCTTTCAAAACCAGAGAAGAATGACACTCATTCTTTACAATGTGGAGCCAGAAGATGCTGTCATTGCCACCACAATGTGAAATACAACAGCGGTTAGAGCATGCACCCCAAAACATGGCAAAAGCCAATCTCCCTGAAAATGACCACATCATAGGAATACAAGTAACTCTGGAGTGAATGTAGGAAGTGGGAGGAGTTCTTTCTAGTTTTCCAGTTGAAGCAGCTCCTTTGTACACCTGATATTAAAAAGATTCACTGAGAAGGAGTGTGGGAGCAAACAGGGAATTTTCCAGGAGGAAGAGAAGGTGATTGCTAGTCCCTGCTCTTATATGTTCTTACCACACTCTTGTATTTTACTTACAACAAGCATTGGATAAAAGGCACCAGCAAACCTTGGGACCTTGGGATTTAGCCTGCTCAAGAGCAAGCCGTGCCCAACTAGGTGAGAAAGCCATGCTCAGTCCCATTCCTTCTGTCCAGCCAAGAAGGTCTTCCATGCAAAGAAGAGCTTCTAACAATCTGGATGGGAGAGGGAGGGAAGTGAAACAGCCACACCTGACTGGTTTGATGAAGACAGCACCCCAGAAGGATAACTGGGTTTCAAGTGCTTCAGGTAGAAAAGGGAATTGACTGGTGTCCCACATGATAGGTCAACCCTCGCACTACTCAGATGCATCACCTCCTTCTTTAGAGACTGCAAGGTTTTGTGTGGAGCCCACACCAGCCCTGAGGTTGCCTGCCAGCCCACAATGTCTTGTGAACATATGCATATTTAAAGAGCCAGTAGGGTTTATGCATAAAAGAAGTGATAAACAAACTGAAACTTCAGAAAATGAAAATTCTATTAAAGTCTCAGCCTGCAAAAGCATGTGAAGCTTCAGTTTGTGAACCTGAATTAGCAACACTTTCACTTGGCTTTATATTACAGGTTATGGCAGTGTCAACTAATGTGTCTGCATGTACAGGGAATGTCACTGTACATAAAAATCACTTATCTGAGTTGCATTATGAAATGTTTCAGACAACTTCAAGGGGTCTTCAGCTTACTGAAATGAACTCATTACAGAAATTGGGTTAAAATCCTTTGGGTTGAGCTCCTTTGGGTATCTGGGGTGTTATTTGTAATATCTATTATTTCACTATGCATAAATCTCTAGAAATAAGTCAGTCATTATTTCAGCCCAAGACTCCAGTTTCTACTCCTGCTTTTGCTCTTCTCACATAAGCTTACCATAATCCTCTTAATAACTATGTGTTCTGTTTACAATATTTTGAGAAATATCAACCCTAAGCCACTATTTTTTTTCCAGTTGTTTAATGAAAATTAGATTAATTTTATTAGAATTCAAAGGGTGCTCTTTTCCAATGATCAGTCGTAGTTGTGCTGGGATTTTTTAAAAAGCCTAAGGGAGGTGGTTATCCAAATACCAATGAATTTCAATGAAAATAGGTTACATAACACAGGCCATTGGAGAATTCCAGCTTTAATTATACCTGCAGTCCTAAGATCAGCTCTTGAAATACATTGTGCATATTGGCACACTTGCTTGGAGCTCAGTCTTGAATCATACTACCGAAAAAAAAGAAAAGACATGGGAGTGATTAAAAAATAAAAAAATAATAATTTGTAAACCTCACACGATACCGTGTATGGGCTGAGGGCGATAATATGCTATGTTAGCAAAAAGGAACTCGGGCAGTGCCTGCCTTGTTAGCGCTGCCCCAGAATGACAAAAGCAGGGTTTTCCCTCAACACCTCCCATCTTGCCCCTTTTCCCTTTTTCCCTGTATCCCACCCTAAGCCTTCATACTGAACCAGACTCTTAGGATCCAGCCAGTGGGAAGGTTTGCCTCTCTAAGGATTTCTCACCTGTGAAAATGTTTTGTTTACACACATCAACTGTTTAAAACTGGGAGAAATCTCTTTACAGGGACAACTGTAATAAATTCAGTCCCCTATAGAGCTCACAGAGACCTCAGCATCAAAGAACGCATTAAATAAAACACTTCTCAGTTTAACGTAAGGTGTGCCTGACACAGATGGTTGGGCTAAATATCTGACGAGATGTTTCCCAGCCCTGTGATCCCATGATTTTTTGAGAAGGACCGGTTCTCAAGCAGAGCATGTGAATGAATACAAACTTCTCAGAAACATTGACTTTAAATGATGCTTGGCCTCACTGGCTGTTGCTCCTCTTTTTCACAGGTGACTATTAACACTGCTCTTGACCTCCTGTGTTCCCCACGGAGACTCTGCTCAGGAAGTCACTGATGTTTCCCCATGCTGAGAAGGAGGGAGGAATTGCACTTTCCCTAAGCACTGTTGGCAGGGAGGAGGAAAGAGAGAGAGAGAGTCCACTGGGAGCATCAAAAATACCTAGAATGCTCCGGCTCCTTTTAATCACTGAATACGAATGACCTAAAAATGACCCTAAAGATAATCCACCTCCAAAAAAGAAAATAAAAAAAACCGATGCAAGCAGGGAGAAGGGAGGATTATGAAGACATCCCTTTGATAAACTCTGCCCCCTTACAAAGGCTGGAGGGCAGAATTTGAAGATACGAGCGGTGATGGTAAAGGTGGCAGCTTTCCAATATCAATGTTGTCGGTTTATCCTGAAAAGTTGACCTTTTTAAACTAGCACTGAATCTTTTCCTTTTCTATATGACAGCATTCTGCCTTTTTGTGGAAACAGTTCCCTAATAGGCTTTCTCTTGGCCGTTTATTACACATCGAGTGCTAGGTTTGGTTTCTAATAGTTCCTTTTCATCTAGCTGCCTACTGCTGACTGTGGAAAGTGTAGGTTTGGCTCCACTGATGGCTCTCTGTAATGGCTGTGATTACACCCTCTGCATCTTCTTCACAGTGCCAGCCTTTCAATTGAACAGCACATTATGCCTGGATAAGACTCAAAGAGCAGCTTAATATCAGGGTTCTCCGGAGCTATAATAACTGGTTCAAGATCGAACAGATAAAACCACATCAATATTTCTGTATGGTCCATGAGGTAAAACACATCAATCCTGCATATGTCTATCCGTGAGTTAAAGCCGTATTTTACAACCGCTCTGGGGGAAGAGGGATGAAAATAAACCTGTGTCATCAGAAGGTCCAGAGAGCAGCAAGCATAAAGCAACCTGTTGCCTGCTGCATGCGTTCAGGGGCTTACTCTCTTCACATCAGACCCAGCAGGTAGCTTTGCAAGTCACCATTCTTAAGCAGGTATCTCTCTAAACTTGAGAAAATGTGATTCCGCAAAATATTTCACACTAGCTGAACCCAGTTATTTCCAGGGAATCTACTGAAATCTTGCTCTAAGTACAAACAGAACGGTGCCTCCATGCGTGGGTGGGGGGGACCCGGGAAGAGACTGGACATGGAAGAGAAACTGCTTGTGAGCTGGTAAATAATATACATTTACTGTTCTATTTTGTAATACTGAAATGTTAAGAAAACAGGTCCAGAACACAAAATATAAAAGAAAATAAAATTACAGGTCTTTTGTTTGCTATTGGTTCTTTGGAGTTCACTTTTCTTTTTCTGTGCACACGTAAAGTTTAAAAAGGGAATTTTTTAACTGAACTTCACTTCTGTTGTATTTTACTGATTCTCCAAACTGGGAAGCAGCTTTAAAAAACACCAAATTTTGCAAGGATTTTTAATAAGGCAGAAAGGACAAAGGTAGAGCTGTTACCAATACCTGTATTCAAAACTCACTTCAGCTCCAGCTCTAAGAATAGGCCAGTAAACATACTTACCCAAAACTTCAATTATGGCAGTGTGTTTGCAGTATGGTGTTTGTGTGAAAAGCTGAGAAACTGCTGTGTGCCATTTTCACAAAGGGCCGGATTGTGGGGCCTTTTTGTCACACCAATCTTTTAGACCGTGTTGTCCACAGGACCAGCTTCATACAGGTCATGTCCCCATCAGCAAGCACTGCAGATGAGTGGGAGGGGGTCTCCGTGGAGTAAAGCAATTAGTGCTGAGGACCTAACTTTCTCACGGTGCATATTTCTGAGGGGTTTTTTGGAGGGGGGATCACTTTAGACTCGCTGTCTTCAGTCTGTGGCCACAGACCACTAGGTGCACATCTGGAGCAGGTCTTCCAGTTTAATTTAATTTGAAAGAAATCCAGTTCATTTACTCTGAGACTGCTCCATGATGCAANGTGCTGAGGACCTAACTTTCTCACGGTGCACATTTCTGAGGTTTTTTTTTGGGGGGGGATCATTTTAGACTCGCTGTCTTCAGCCTGTGGCTACAGACCACTAGGCGCACATCTGGAGCAGGTCTTCCGGTTTAGTTTAATTTGAAAGAAATACAGTTCATTTACTCTGAGACTGCTCCATGATGCAAAACAAAGTGCAAGTGGAGGCAACTGGGAGATGTACTTCAGTAACGCACTCCTGCTCTGGACTCAAATGTAAATGCAGATGCACCCTCAACATTCAAGAAGCTGCTACTCTCTGAACGGCTTGATGTTGTGAAGTCCTGAAATGATATGTAGGACACTGGACTTTATTTAAATATCCAATTCGTAGGGTCATTAATAAGTCTGTTCTTAGCTTCCCTGCTACAGAGCAGCTCATTGAAACAGATTTTTTAAAACAGCACTCATTACAGTGGGGAAATCAAATCCTGACATTTCTACAGTAAAGTTGCACGTGTCATATAGGTACACCTTTCAAGACAAAGTTTCCACTTCTCTCCAAACAATGAATCTTGCCATTTCAATCCCAAGTTTAACTTCACTTACATCTTCACAAGACTCCACCAGCACTGAAACAACCGCTGGTGTGTGGAACCACAGAGGGGCACTGTGATTGTTCAGCAGAGCCAGTGTCATCCACTGGCTTTTCCACCTGCCATCAGTAAAGACCTGTGATCTGACAACAGCCAGAGAAAACCACGCAAGTTTTGTTCCTCCCAGGCTGCTCTGTTCCCTGAGGTTTGCAATCTCTCCGAGTCAGGCACTTAGTGAAACTGCCATCAGAGAGATCAGGAGTGACAGGCACAAATTTCCAAGGATCCTTACAAGTCTCATGTGGGTTTTAAGCAAAACTGGCTTTGATTTTTTTTTTTTTTTTAAGGGGCTCTGACAGCCTTACTGGAGCTGACATATATTATCCAGCTGAAGCCTGAGATTTAGCGTGTGACTGAAAGTGCTCCCATGAAAAACACACTGGTGTTATGTGTCTAGTTCCCAGAACTCTGATGCCTCCCTTTGCGTCCACCATCAGCAATGCAATCATTCAAATAAGCTGAAATCAATCATATAATGAGTCCCACCATATGATACTTATCTTTGAGGGGAATGAATAAATCATTGTGCCTTTGACAGGGTATTTATGCCATAAATTGACCTAGGAAGTGGCATGGCAACACTTTGATAGTTATGGCTGTGATAGTGACAATTTAGGAATGAATGCATCTTTGTACTTTGACCAGTTCAAATCCTGGCACCTGTTGAAACTAAAACTGCGCAGGGAAAAAATCCTGCCGCTAACAGAGACGTTGGAAACAAAACGGAGAGCTGTCAGAGGAGAATGCAGAGGAGGCCTGATGCATAACCCCCCTGCCAGGAGGAAACATACCTGGGAGCAACAGGAAACTGATAAGCTCCTTTCTCTTCCCTGACAGAGCAAAGCTTGCAGGTCTGAACCGAGAGCAATCACCGGTATTCACCTTTCAGCGCTGAGCCACGCTCTGTAGCAAGGAGCGCTCTCAAACCGATCACGTTCCTCCTTCGGGCATTTCTCCATTTCTCCCTGCTTCTCTGTCCGTACTCGGCAGGTTTCTCATTTATAATTAATATTTTCATAAATAATGCAGCCAGAAAAGCATAAATTTGCGGTAAATGGCCAAGTCTGTCCTTTCTGGCCAATATCAGCTCATCTCGACTTACACATGACTGTGATAAAGGGTTAGAGGCAAGCTTTATTTGCTCAGAATAAACCAAAACTGCCTGTGAAGGTAGCTGTCTTTTGCTTTGGATTTGTTTTTTTGGTATCTACCACCTGCAAGCTTTGTGTCCTGAACAATATGATATTGAAGACATCGAATGTTGAGTGACATCAGCCTGTCAATCTTTATTCTTGCTGTAGTGATTTTTAGTGCTAAACCCATTATTTTTAACAGCGTACTGTAGGTGTGAACAAAGCATTATAACAGATTTTCAGGGGTTCTGGAAACTGTAGACAGGATAAGTATTTGTGGGGCATAAAGGAGACAGTGGTTTAAAAACAGCTGTTATAAGCAATTATATATTTATATCGTAACTACTATAGTATATGCACAAAATCTTATACATCATATATAAATAGAAATAAAATATAAAGTACGTTAAAATTGTAGTTAAATAAAATATAAACTATACACAATATATGAATACAAATATATATTTCTATTTATACACACTCAGCTTTTATTCTTTCTCTGAATGTTTGGTGCCCTTCTGGAACTCCCTAACTAATTGCAATACTAATGCCTACAAATTTCTATACTTGGTACTCTAGACATGATTGAAAATAATCACGTGGCCTAAGTTAATAGTGTCATCCCCATTTATCAAATTATAAAGGTGAGCCATAAGGTCAGATATTAACACAGGGCATCTGTGTTTTAGCAGCGGATTCAAAGATACCTTCAGAACCATCAAATTCAATTCCCTGTTCTCATGGTTGATTGTGTTGCAGATTTTATTTCATGATCTGATCTGTCTCTGTTTGAAAAGTGATTGGCATTTTTTGCCCGTACAGCTCCTTTGGAAGACCATTCCCAAGCCCTATGGCTCTGATGTCTGCAAGTGTTTTCCAATTTCTACTCCAAGTGTATTCCTAGCTAGTTTACAGCCTTTTATTCTTATGTCAATATTGTTCTTTAGTTAAATACTTTTCCTCTTCTCTGATGCTTATTCTCTTGACATATCTGTAGATCACAATAATTCCCTCTCTCAACCTTTGTTTTCTTTGGCTAAACAAACGGAGCTCTTCGTTTCCTCTTGCAAAATGGACTGTTCTTTCCCCCGATTACTGTAGAAAACCTTCTCTGTAGCTACTAAAACTTGAATTCACCTCATTTTAACATAGGTTCTTTATCATAGAAGTATCTTGTTCAACAACATTCATAATTTCCATCTCTACTGGAAACACATAACCTAACAGCTAGAATAACATTTGTCTTTTTTTCTTGGCTGCACCATAATGGTGGCTTCAAGGCTTTCCTTTCCACCCCCTCTCCTACATCCTCCCTTTTACCTAAGTGGTAAGGTAAAAGGTCTGAGTCCTTTCTATATAGCTAATAACATCTGATTATAGTAGGTATTGTGTGCATGGTCTTGCACTTTTGCAGCTAGGCTTCGTCCCATTCTTAGGAATTAATCTGATTTATTCTGTAAACTATCGCATAAGTTTTCTCCCTGACATCGGTTCCACACGCTTTTGTGTCAATAAACATGGACAACTTGCTCCCACTTCTTGTGTAATTGTTCACCAGAGAAAGTACTGAACAAGTGATTATTAGGTCTATCCTGAGGAATCCCACCCATAATTTCTCTTCAGCCTTATAATTCTGAGTGGATTAGGGCCACCACATAGGTGGTGCTAGGCACGGTCTCTCTGAATTTTGTCTCCTTTTCCATTATCTCCAAGTCTTTCTTGAAAGACTTTCCGGAAAGTCATACTGAGAGTTCAAGCTACTCTTCAAAGAGTATCCTGCGTGGTCTTCTGTTGAGCCATCCTTCAACCTCCAGTATGGCAGTCTTTTCCTTCTCCATATCTGTTACCTCTGTAACTGCCTTAGGAGCAACATCCCCTCAGTTCTCAGTTGTCCTTGATTCGGTAGCTAGAGCCAGCACAGGTGCTTAGTTTCCTGACTGATGGCACTGCTATCTTTAATGTTCCAAACCCCACCTAAGGAGCAGATAAATGAACACGTAGAGAGGCACTCAAGCTAATCTGCTGATAGTAGTTTGCACCCTCAGTCGTGTGACCGTCTTCCTGGTCAAACTGGATGCTCATCTTGTGTCCATAAATGAACTGGTGGGACCATTTGTGTTCCTGGACTAAACTGGCTTTTCAGCTGAGTGTATTCCCTTTGCAGACCTGTCAGATTTTGACAAGTGCTGTGAACTTCTGATTTTGAAATAGTTCTGGCTTTAGCTCCTTTCTAACATGCTTCATGATCTAGGATAATAGACCTCTAGGATGGCTACGGCTCTCCTTCAGGTTTGTTTTAATCTTTCTTTTTTAATGTGTCCTCTCTGGTCCAACTGAGTACACTGCACCTTGGCGTGCTAAATATTTCAAAGGTGCTCAGGCTTCCCACAGATGTGCAGAAAATCTGGAATGACCATCCTTGTGAATTACTGTATTCTTTTTCATCCTTTCTTCTGCATGTTTCTTAATGGCTCCCATGTCAGTGCCCTCTACGTCCACTCTAAGATGTGAAGAAGCTTGTGATGGAAACCATTTTTGGACATCATACCAGTGGATACTTGCGCAATGGATTAACTGCATCATATATCCTTAGTCATTGAAGAAGGCACTGTCTAGTTTTCAGTGACCAGGTCTGCATGCCAGTAGTCTCAGTGGGTATGTATGAGGAGTCTATATCAAACATGCCTCGTTTTCTTGTTATATTCTTTTTTCCGGTGTTTCTTATGCTGGACTGCTGAATTGCCTGTTCTCCTGCCTTCCATAGAAGAAGGTATATTGTGATCAAATCCATGGAGCCTGCTGCTTTAACAACCTGATATGAGTGCAAAACTATAGAAACTACAGTTTACAACTGGGTGGGGAAATTATGAATTCCAGGAGGTCTTGTGTTCCCAGAGTTGCACACAAGCACTCTTCTGTTATTCACTAGAATTAATACTGTTTCCTTGTACATCAGCAACATGAGATCACTTTTTTCTAGTCTGGTATTTCTGGGTTTCTACTGCAGCTAACTCCACAATTTACCTGGATTCAAACTGGTGTTTGACGTAACAGAATACCTGCAAAATTGCAGCCTTTTTCTAAAGCATTCTGTCTTCAGAATCCAATTAAATATCTTTTTCTTTGGCTGCTGCTGTCAGTTTATCATAAAAAAAGAAACCCAAGCAAACAAGCAGGCCCAGTGTGTCAAATGCTATTCCTGCCAAGCATGACTGTCTCACATTTTACTTTCTCCCCTCTTGTGATGATAAAACACCTATACCTTCTTTTTCTCAATCTCATCCTTCATATCTAGTTCCATATGTAGAAATGATCTCTGCTTCCTAGCTTCTGCAAGGATTTAAGTCTGTAACTTCCAGTTCTTCCATACTCTTAAGCATGCTTTCTTCTTTTTTGCTGTAAAAGCCCTAATGGATGAGGAAAACTAATGGTCACCCAGGCAGCAACCCCAGAATGCTGATTGCCAGATCTGGACACACTTCATATCTTTCCTTTTAATGCTGCACCCACTCATGCTTTCCATGGGCAATGGCAGCCATATGCCAGTCAGTGCCAGTCAGCCATACCAAGTCAGTGGTCTCTTCATATTCATGGGTAAAAACCTCTGCTTTGGACATCCAGCACAGGTTAAGCCAAGCACCTCTGCTTTCTCTAGCCTCTTTCTTTATGTTGCTTCCTGTTTGTCCGTCTGAGCTGCTGGGAGCTCTGGCACACGCTATATTCATTAATACACGTATGATAAAGATGCAAAATGATTAATGGACGTTAAAAAGTCAGAGCTTCTGCATGACTATTCCTTGTCATTAACAATGGGAAGGCACTGAGGGACAGCCATGCTTACCATGGAATTAGAAGAACTCCGCCTCTGAGTCTGAAGGGCAGCTGTTTGCCAAGCAGCATGGTCTTTGGCTTGGTTGGAGCCATTCTGATGTAGCCTCAACTGTGTTCTAACTGCCCTGGATTCACCTAGCCAGAGCAAAGAAAAAGGAGGGTTCTCTTGTGCTGTCGGCAAGCTTAGAATCCACTTTTTGGCCCTTTTGATCCTAACATAAAAAGGGACCATGAGGCAGGGCAGAGAAGCACTGGCCTTCTTGGTGGGATCATTTGCTTCCATGCAGAGGAGGTGTCAAATGCTGACAGGTCAGAATACTAGTATTTTATACCCAGCAGACTTCAGAAAGCAATTAAGATTCAAGCCCTACAGACTCCAATCAGTCCTTGTTTAACTTCAGTTCTATGCCAGAGTAATTTCACTGAAATCAGGTGAATTACTTCAGTATTATGCTGCATGAGCAGCTCCATCACTTTAAATGGAATTACACTGGCATAAAAGTGGTGTAACGTGGGTGACATGAATCAGGCCTCGTGTTTGCAGCAGGCTTGAATACACCAGTATTGAGAGGACCTTTGGAGCTGGGCCCAAAGCACTCACAAAGGGAGCTCCTGCTGTTATTCCAACCCATAGGCAGCTCCACGAACAAAGACCAATTATCTGAGCTTTGTGTGAAGGGGGTAGGGGACATGCACCAATATTCATAAATTAGGCAAGCCTGGTGTTTACTAAAGTGGAGGGCCTTCATTCCAATTAAAGTCTGTCTTCATTCCTTCTGTGAATTCTTAATTTCCTTTCCTTGTGATATGTGTCAGTTTTCATCTGTATATTATGACGTACTTCACAGATGAGATGAAATATCATCATTCCCTGTTTACAGATAGGGAAACCAAGGCATAAAAAAGTTAAAGGGCTTGCCCAAGAGAATAGCCCCAAGGTCACTTGCTACCTAAGGTAGGGCTTTGCCCACATGCTGCCTCCTATTAACAATTCTGCTCACTTCTTCCAGTAGTGTACAATAAAAAGAATGGAAATTAGACTTTTTCAAAGGCTTTCTTGCACCACACCTTAAAAAGAGCTGCTGCATTTTTTTATTTTCGTTTAAAAAATTTAAGTAAATAGCCCTAATATTATCAAACCACCCATGAACGCTTTGAACCTATATGTTAGAACATAAAGGATTCAGACAGAAAATTATAAAACATTTAAAATAATTTGTTTTATACAAAAAGGCCAATTAAAGAGGGAGAAAACTTCAGAAAGAATTTTGATAATGTCATTACAGTATAATAAAAAGATCATTATAAGTTGTAAATATCATGTCATTACCTATTGTAATTATCTGATTACATTCAGTTACATTAACTTTGTAATTAGATGTAATTTCACACTTATCAAGTAAAATCATTTTTAACATGCATGGCAGTACAGCTCCGTATTTCTTTTTGCCCCTGGCTTGATTGCCGACAACAGGAAGATGGAGAAGTTCTGAGCAAGTTGTCCTTCCTCAGGACAGCAACAGGAACACCTGTTTCCACACGTGAGAAAAAAAAAATTATCTACTGGTCTTTGGCCAGAAGGATGGGGGCCTCGAGAACTAACTCAGGGAAAGCAGAGGTAAATGATCCTGTGAAACAACAAAAAAAAGATAGAGTACAGCACAGAAGTTGTTTTAATACAAGGTTAAGCCAACCTAGGCTTATCACCTAGTGAAAAGACAAATTTTATTTATGAATGTATTATTTAGAGGATATAAAACCATGTTTAAAGGAATAGTACCAACTTTCAGCTATAGACCTAAATTCCCTTGATTCTTTGTCTTTTCTGACAAACTTTTTATGATGGCTTTCCTGAAGGTACCCCATCACTATATCCAAAGCACCTCAGCCAGAGCAGTGCCTGTGCAGGTGCAGTGGTTAAGAACAGCTGTACTGGATCGGCCTGAGGCCCCTCAGATCCAGGACCCTGCCTCCAACAGTGACCATCTTCTTGAAGCTCTTACCCTTCTCCCTGTCAGAGACCCACCACGTCCCCAGAAGCATCTCATCACCTCCTCCTGGAGGAGCTGGCCTTTCACACCACCAGCAGGAGGAAGTTTGGGAGTTTCTATACCCTTTTCCTACCATGCCTCTGGGCAGGACATCATCCATCGGCACCTCAGACATGCCCAGGGAGCACTGGGAGCTGTCAGGGCGCTCAGCACACCCTCTAACTCCCCCAGTTACACACTTCTGATCTTGCAGCCTTCACCTTCCCCTTCCATTTTCTCATCTGTCACTCCCACTGTTTCCTCTTTGTCTTCCTTTTCCTGCAGCCCTTTCTTCCTAAGGACAGGGAAACATACACAGGGCCCACACCCTCATACCTCTCAGAAATCACAGGCTCAGGGATACCTGAATCCAGAAGAGAGATCCTCAAATGTAATTCCCCTTGACAAACGATTCTCTCATGATCTTGGCTGATCCTTGGAGCCAAGGACCTTTTGCATAACCACATCTTCTGGCAGTGCATCCCACTTTTTCCCTCTACTGCATGAAAATTAATTTCCTTCTTGCTTACTTTGAACTTATTCCCTGACCTCCTAATTGATTCCTCCTAGTTCTTGTATAAAGAGAAATGGAGAATAATCATTTTCTGTTCAGCTTCTGTATTCCACTCAGGTTCTATAAACCTCTTCAATCATCTCTTTCTCAAGCAAAATAGCTCTAGTCTATTTAACCTCTCCTTGTACAGAGCCATGCTCCTATCACCCTTGTCCACCTTGTCTTTCCTACTCCTACAAGATCCTTTGGGAAAGCAGTTCTGCACTGCTCATACATTACACTAAGGCAGTTCTGTCTCTTCATTTGGCTTCTCTAACCTCTTGAGATCTGCCTTTCAAGGAAAGGTCTGGAGTGCAAAGTCCTTAGTCCTGGAATCTCCTGGGAGACAGTCATACAGTTCGAACTCAGCCGTGACGAGCATGGCTGGTCAAGTCTAAACACTTTGGAGATGTCAGTCTCAGTGAAAGGTCAGAGTCCCCTTCTCCCTCCCAGGTGGAACCTCAGGAGTCTGACGCCACCCAGATGCCTGTCTCACTTCTGCACAGAGCAGACTTTATCTGAGAAATTCAAGGAAGAAGAGTTTAAACACAGACACAGACCAAAACCTTTATTACAGTGAGATGATTTCTAGAAAAAAAAGTGAAGGAAAAATCATGGGAAAACAGTTTACCTTTGAAGCTAACACCTTGCAACGTTATTAAAAAGTGGAAAACTATGTGGCAAGTTTATCTTAAACTCCAAATAATAAGTTCCCTTTGGTTAGAGAAACTTCAGTAAGTTACCTGGGAATTTGCCATGTGTTAACTGTCTTTCAAAATTAGAAGGGGAGGTGATTCAGGCTGCCTACGTGGAGACCTGGAGAGAGCCTACGAAAAGACCAGCTCTTGACTTTCACCTAACAGCACCTTTCCACTGTCTTTGTGCCTATCCATCCATTACTCTCCGTGATTTTATAATCACCAGTTCTTCCTTGGCATAGCTGTTTTCAAATCTCACTCCAGCTAAGGAAGCTGTTGGGCATGAGGCAGGCTGAGTCTCATTATATCGCAGGAAATAAAACCTCTTTATAGGGCTCCAGTCCAAAGCAAGTAGGCAGAGCATTAAACTTATACATCTGAATGGCCTCAACAAAGTAGGTAAATAAACAAGATACCTAAAGTAAAGCACACACTTCAGTGGTTTGGTAGTACAAGTCTACAGCCTCTGTAGGCTGATGATATCAGCTAATGTGTCTATTTGCGAGAAATTTGCCAACACGCCGGTCTAGGAGCCTTTTCATTCTTTTTTCAAATGAAATTGAAATGCACTGATTGTTTAGATGAATCATTTCCCTCTCCTTGTTTTGGATTACACATTCTTTTTTTTTCTCACCTCACATCTTCCTTGCTCTTGATGGCAAAGCTAACGTCAGAGCAGACAGAACTACTCCAAGATTTCCCTAAGCGATATTTCTGAAGCAGAGCAGGTGCAGATGAGGAAAAAGGATCAGCCAATTTTTAAGAAGTCAGATGGCATTGTGCAGCAAACAGAAGGCAAAGGACTGATTTCAAAGCACAAAATCAGGTCTTTTTATTTATGTAGAATGCACCAATTCGCGGAATTTGAAATGGCTGGTTACAGAAACGTATACATTTGATGGTAGTTTAATTTTCCATGGGCTGCAATACCTAAATCAGGAGAGCTGTGAACATGGCATACAGGTTGATTCATTTCAGAAGAGTCACCTGGAGAGTTTCTTACATAGAAGGTATGGAAGACATAGTTTATATTATCCAGTAAGAAATCTTATCATGAACTTTATTCTTAGACCATTGTCTCTAGCTGCAGGGACGGGGGGGGAATATATTAAGCAATTTTGTCATGAGCATTTTTTACATATTTTGCCCTGAGTTTAGTTCTCTGTCTCCCTGTAAATTTAGTAAAATACACAAAAATGAGATACCAGTTCATTGTGCTTCTTTTGTAGTAGTTGTGCTATGAGATCTATGAAAAAGCATGCTTGCTTAAATGAAAATGTCAGTAACAGTAAAATATCAAGCTTGTAGCTTCTCCAAGACCCTATAGAGTGGTTTCACAGAAATTTCATGTTTAAATTATTGTATCAGTGAGACTGCTCAAAGGTTTCAAAATTGCTCCAAATTTTCACATAATCCTTTACTCTTCAGTACTTCTCAGGCAACACCAATTAAATACCAACTAAAAATGTTGAAAGGTTTTTTTGATAAAATGACCAGCTTTTAAAGAGAACGCTTTTCTACCGCTGCATTGCTCACCAAAATGATATGGATGTACAGAACAGCAGCTTAGCTGCATATATATATATGTGTGAATACGTGGGGGTAAACTTCTAATTAACTCCTCAAGGCATAATTACCCTCAGAAAACATAGTGATAAGTAGGCCAAGATAGGTACATGTCCTAAAATGCTGCTGTAATTGGAAAAGTTGTAATTTTATCCAAATAACTATAAGATTCACTTCCACAAATTATGTCAAAGTAGAATTATAAAATAACGACTAGATATTAGCGAGGAGATCTTATCAGGGTGATGTCAATAGCAAAGCTACTGCCATCTTCCATAGAGTCAGGGCCTCGTATAGGATTTGATAACTTGCTCCTTCTAATTTTTTTTTTTTTTTAAGTTAAAAAAAGAAGATAATTGCACAGCCTTCTGATCTTTCTCTCCTGGTCCTAGTTCCCAATGGTAAAACAAATATACTCCAAGAAAGGACAGGGTTTCTGCTGACTAATTCTTATGGTTAAAATGGAGCTGCAGTGCATAACAGAGGTGTAAGCAGCATCAGTCGGGCCCCTTTAGACCAAACCCCATCTCTAGAACAATTTGCACAGCATAAACTGGAGCCATGCAAACAGCTCAGCCTCCCACGTCCCTCGGGCAGCTCCTGAGAGCAGAACCTGCCTTCAACAGCTGCCAGAGAGGTCTTCTCAAACCCCACTCGCTCCAGTGTTCCTGTCTCCGCCAGCTCTCCTGCCTGGTGGATATTTCATCCATGCATTATCTCTGAACGAAATTTCCCCAAGGCAGTGGCATTTCTTCAGCATGGGAGGTTGTGCCCAACCCTCTCGGAGATGAGCTAAAAGGCTGTTAATGATGGCATTACTGTGAACCCTCTGCCACACACAGCTGCGGATTTATTGTCCAACTGGTGCTTAATATTGCAATCATTCCTACCTGCACGGAGTGGATGTAAAATGCTGTGCCTAAGATAATGCTGGAGAAGTCTGAGGAGCAAAGAGAGAAAACTCTATTGTTGCAACCAATAATCACAGTGATAACGATTTCACTGTTCAGCAGACCACATACACACACACACATATTTAAAATCCGATCTTATGACAATACCTTGATGGCAAAAGGTTACCAAAATGTACCACCCATCCAAATTATTTTTCTTCTCATTCAGTGGGTGCCATCTTCATCGAAAGAAGGGGTTTTTTTTCGTTTTTCTTCTTCTTTTCCTTTTGGTAAGCCAAGGAAGGCTCCTTTTTGTTTCTCACTGTCTCTGTGAATCGCTTCACTCTGCCACTTGGTAAGTCCCAAAGAGATTGGCAGGCTTGACAGCTTCACTGCCAGTTTTCTTCTGCAGCTTCAAGCGAGGCCTCCTGTAACATTCCCAGTTCCAACCTCAGGAGGAGCTGTTCAAGGATGAGCCATGTGGGAGTCAGGCATGTTCCTACCTGTCAGTCCCATGAGCTTTTTGGCAGGCGCAGTCCCTGGCAAGATCAGAGATTATTGCATCCATGGGGAAAACCTACAAAAGCGAGCATTCAGCAGAGAATTCACTTTCTTAACTTCCAGAAAGAAGCTGGCAGAGAGCCTTCTGCTTCAGGAAACTGTTCCAATTTCTCATCTGAAGATTTGAATACTGGCACGCTTAAAAGACATTAAATATAGCGTGCACATTCACATACACACTCGTGTATGTCTTCACACAGAGACGTGAGAACACTTCTAACAAAAATGTTGCTTTTCATTTAATTCTGACATTTCTTTAATAGGCCAGTTCAGGCATCAGACCCCTTTGCCTAGGTAGCATTTCAGGAGCAGAAATCAAATATTAGCAGAGGAGGGCCAGTATCCAGAATAGGAATCACAGCATCAAAACAATATTGCTTCCATCTTTCCCAAGTCCAGGGATGTTCTTTCACGCAGACATAATATCATCCTGGTGGTTAAGAGTTAGTCAAGATCTGGACAGGAAAGAAAACTACTTTCTGTAAGGTTTACCTCTGCCAACCCACTTCCACTCCCACTGCCACGAGCAGTTTCTAAATTGACTCAGCACCAACAGCTTTTACAATGTTCTCACGTGCTTTCTGATACCGAGGAGTCTTCTTGTAGTCATGAAATCATGACTCTTGGAGACATGACATGACCCAAGAATGTCATTTTATCTTATACTAAGAAACAAAAAAAGTAGAAATATAAGAAAGAAAAAGTAATATTCAAAAAGGGCAATTTTAGCCTGGTAAAGTCCCTCTCCTTCAGCTTGCTTTAGAGACCGCCAGAGATCACAGCCTAATTTTAGCTGCAATAAATTTGGATCAGCGGCATTTTGGTACCTGTCTGTCAGGAAGATATTGTCATAAGATTGGCAGAACTAGGGGGAGTGTATCAGACTTTGCCTTACTGGGATGGGATAAAGACGTGCAGATAAGGAAAACAGCTGTTCTGTTTCCAATAGAAAACTTCATAATTTTCCCCTTTTTTTTTTTTTTAGATTACTGATGTACAAAAGAGGCAAACCAGAGGGAAGGGAAAGAAATCAAAAACACACTTTATGCACAATATTTATCTCTCACAAAGAACAGCAAAATGTTATTTTTTTCTATTGTATTTCAATCAGATTTTGATCACTAACAAATCTTGAAAATGAGTATCTTATTTTTAAAATCATGATAGTAGCAAACTGTAATTCTTACAGACATATCTTTCTTTTTCTGTTTAAAAATGAATAATATTGGCATTTTCTGCTTCAACAGTGCAATCTTTTTCATATTTTAGAGACATGTCAACAAGGAGAAGCTGCACTTAAATATTTTAGCATTCAGCACAATGCCATAACTGGTGCTAGATACATTTGTCACTGCTCAAAAAAACGCATGTGTATAGAGAGTTCATAAATATACGTGGCAGTACTTCCCATGTGTTACCTGAAAGACACATAATACAGGTTTTACTAAAAAAAAAGATAAATACATTGAGGTAAATTGCTAAGTTGTTTGCTGTCCTTTCCTCCCTGCCCTATTCCTTCCCCTTTGCTTCTCAAAAAGAATAAAAATTAAATTTTACATTTTTACTGTGGGGACAGAGTCCAAATGAGAACCCAAGCGAACGCAACCAGCTTTGCAGGAGAAAGGGAAAAAATAACAGTAGGACATAACTTTCAAGTGGAAATTGAGAACTGCAAGTTTTTATGCAATTCCTATTCCCCTTCACAGGATCTCCTGAGGTCCGTTTCGCATAGTAAATCCCAGGGACTGCCTGGATACCAGCTTGGTAGATATTTTTTTGAGAACCACAGCTCCATAGACAGATACACCTTTCTGTACACTGCAGCAGCTTCTCGGCCCTGCTGAAAGGTGCACACATAACCAATTATAGAGCAGACACAACTCCACCTTATGATTTACAGCAAAAACCTTTTTACACTGCTTTGTCAGCATAAAATACTCATGAAATGGATACCATTCCCTCTCATTTGAAGATTACTTTGCTCTGCAAGTGGCAGGCAGATGCCATGAGTAAATGAGTCTATTAAAGGGGGAAAGGATTTGTCCACAGAAAGTGGCAATTCTGTTATGTACTAAAGGAGGAACTGACCTAACTCTGTCAAATGACATTTCAGTGGTGGTTCCCGGGCAGAAAGCAGTCTGCTGCCTAAACAGCAATTACAAGGCCATACCAGAGATGGTATCGGAGATGATAATCTGGAAAGAATCATCAAGTTAAAAAAAAAAAAAAAAGAAAGTGGAAAAGAGCTGTAGGGTAGGACAGGTAATGAGACCAAAATGAGCTCCCAGCATATCGCTGAAACCAGCCAGTGCCGTCTTTCCAAAACCAGGTAGGAGCGCATAGAGCAGGTTATTACTGAAGCTGGCACGAGTTTGCCTCCCCTGGAATGCCATGCCCAATCCTGCCCCTTGTGGTTCGAGGAGCGGTTCTCAGAAGAAGTACAAGAACCACTCAAAAGCTGAAAAACACATCTTAACAGTGAGAATCTCCATCCAAAAGGGCCCTTAACGTGCCTCCCCCAACAAGGCGGGACTCCTCCTGAGTCCAAAGGGAGCAGTGACTGAGCTGCAGGCACGCGCCTTGTGCCTGACGACCAAAAGAGAAAAAGTCTCCTCTTGCAAACTGTCCTTCAGTTATCGACAGCACCTGGGGAAAAAAGTACAAAACTGACGGATAGCAGATGGATAGGTTAGTGAGAGATAAAAGTAAAACACATCCATTCTTATCCTCACCACGCACATATTTTTTTTAGTTAACCGCACGATTGGAGGATTCCAGTGGGAGCTGCTGCTCCATCCCCGGGGCCCAGGCTGTGGAATTTGGGTGGCCAGGACACATAGGTGTGCAGGCGTGAGGGGGAGAAGGAGCTCTCTAGCCGTGAAGGCTGGCTGGCGGGTGAGACGGCGGTGGGAGGGGGTGGTGGCGTATTAGAGCGCTCACTTTAGTCTCTTGGCTGGTTGCCAGCGGTGCAGAAGTTGAGAAATCATTTGTCACGAGGATAAAAGCCAAATACATTGCTCTGGGTGAGATGTAACCTGACAAACAGTCTCCTGTGACTGACGCATTTGAACTACTAATACACTCTATATAAATGCCTTTTTTCTGACAGCTAGCAGTCTTTTTTTTTTTTCTTTGCTTAGTTTTTCTGCTTGTTCATGCTGAGCTTTCTGAGTTCCTAGGAATCAGATTCCTTGGTGAGGAGTACTGGGCAGGAGGACAGTTCTCTGTCATGCTACTTCCACACCACGAGTTCCACGAGTTCAGGAGGAAACAAGCTACAAAAGAATTAGAAAACAATTTTTTTAAATGACTATTCCCTGGTATCTCTTNTTTTTTTTTTTTTTTTTTTTTTTTTTCCCCCGAAGTGCCATACAGTCAGCTGGCCAGCAGGAACTTCATTTATAACTGTCAATTTAACAGTTCATTTATTTCATTGAAGCAGTAAGACACAACAGGGGTGTGGTAACCATGAGATAATCACACCTCTGGGGTCTTATGAGGCAAGGAGAAACAGCCAATTCTCTCTAATCCCACAGTGGTGTGATTAGTGCTCCTGATAGCTACAGCCAAGGAGGTTATGAGATAAATTGTGCATTTCATGTTCTAGAAAAAGAATTAAATTAAAGTTAAATGTTTAACCAGCTTCATTTGAGTTCTGTAATTCATCTTGATTATAGATATGTATGATAATGAACACTGATCCATATATATTTGTCTACTTGAAAATGTTTGACAGACAATAGGAGTAGTCATTTGGATCCAGAATTATACTACACATGGAAGGTATAGCATATAGCTGCCTGTCTGTCTACAAACCTTATAAGCAGGGATCCATCATCATGCTATCCAAGAGCTCCTCTGGGCATGCAGTCCTTACATGCATGTCTAGACAAACTAACTGGACCCCAGTAGCAAAGAGTCTGCCTTTTTCTTAGATGTTACGGGTATCCCTGCTAATCAGTTTCATTAAAGGCTTCCCTAATATCATTGTTTGCTATGGAAGGTCCATTCATCTCTCATATATGATGCTTCCACAAGAAAACATAATGGATAGCATGATGCTTTCACGAGAAAACATATAATGGGTATTTGGCAGACAGACAACTGCATCATGGAGGACAGAAATTACAGAATTAGTGATGTCATGTATTAGGTCATATTGCTCATTTCCATCCTCCAGTATTGTTGTCTGTAGTGTACTTTGTCCTGTTGAGTTCTAAAAGGTTCACTGAGGAACACTAATTTATTTTTAAAGTGATATAATTTTGAAGAACAATTTTTACGATTGTTCTGAAGATTAAACCAATATCCCTTTATCATTGGCACTGGCATATGAAAGAGTCTATGTCAATGTTGTGTGATTGATTCCTCTTGCTGCTTCTTTCTCCTTCTGCTGAAGTCTTGACTGCAGTAATGAGGTCTTTAAGATCCTCTTCTGCACCTCCATGAATAGTCATTGTCCTGGGGAGTTGTGGTGGGTTGACCTTGGCTGGCTGCCAGGTGCCTACCAAGTNAGCAGGGAGGGAGGGGGGGGGGGGGGGGGGGGAAAAAGGATGGGAAAAGAAAAAAAAAAACAAAACCAAAATGTGGGTTGAGATAAAGGCAATTTAATATAGAAAAGCCATCTTGGAGGTGGCTGGAGCGGGGCCATCCGACACGGGGGCAGCTCCTGGTGTCTTCTGACAGAAGCCACCCCTACGCCCCCCCCCACTACCAAAACCTTGCCACATAAACCAGATACAGGAGTCTGAAGATACGAGTACCAGTATCAGCCACAGGTCTTGTGCTTGTTTCTGAGGGCAAGGGCAGTGTATTCAGATTTACAAAGAGGACTTCAAAGTAAGATTAGAAGATGAAAAGGTATCTGTGACTATTGCATGTGTAAAATCACCCACTGCATTCTTCTGTGACAAACCAAGCTCCCGCTATTGTGCGTGGCTCAGTTGGCCCATGCTGGACCCGACAGCCAGGTAGTTCAAAGTGCCTCCCTGGGCTGTTGGGATGCGGAGGCGTGCAGGGGGCAGCTCTGTCAGAGTGCAAACCCTGCAAAACTTTCAGGGGTGTCTTTGAGGTTGGCTGTCTCTGTGGAATGACACAGGTGCCTCCAGGCAGACAGTCTGCGTTTCCGACTCCTCAGGCTGCGGTGCTGCAAGCATCCTCAGGATAGGAAAATAGATATTAAAATTCCCTCAGCTGTCGTGGCAATTTCAGTTGTCAAAGTCTCATCTGACACCCCTCAAATCTTTTTAGTTAGTGCACTTGAACACTACTCATCCAGCCTGGGAAAGGGAAAGCGTGATCTGCATACTTACTCTACTGCATACTCTTAGTATTTCTTGAACACTTTCACTAGTTTTTCCTGTTCTTCCATTTTTCTTAGCAGATCTGGCTATGCGAGAGAGGAGAAGAATGGATAATGATTTACTTCACAAAGATTTCTTTAACACATACAAAATGCCACATAGGTTTCTCCCAGGGTCCTGGACCTAACTCAAGTTTCACTCTTGTTTTTCAGAACAGCATAAAACAGCATAAAATCAGAGTTCTGGGTCAAAAGAAGGCTGCAGTCAGCTGAGGTATCTCCCGGTTAACCCTATGCAGGAGATCTGATTTCTCTGCTGGTGACAGGGGTATTAACCTTGCAATTTCAAAAAAAAACCAAAACAAAACAAACAATCAAAAAAAACCCCACCAGCCAACCAGCCAAAAAAAAAAAAAACCAAACCCAAAACCAAAATATCTATTTCAGTTTTCAGAATTTATTTTAATGTCATTATTCACCAAATAGGAAGTTACTTATTGTTAAGATTATCCAAAATGATGGTTGTTAGTTTAAGTGACTGCTAAAAGCACGTAGATCTGGTGGTTGCTCTCAGTGCTCCCAGAGTGTGTTTCACGGCTGTGAACAAATGGGGTGCAGGCATACTGTTATAACCATGTCACTACAACTGCGATCCAATCCTTGGCCGCCTTCTAAAGGGGATGGTCAGCATATGGGATGGAAGTTTTTAAACTTTATGGAGGGATTTCAAGCACACCGTCCTCTGTCGCTCTTTAGTGGACACCTACGGAGCAGTACTGCAGCCCTAAGGGTGGTTTTGTCCCCGCTCAGCTCAAGGGCGGTGCTGCCTCTTCACCGAGCAGAGCTGCTGCTGAAATGTGAAACAAACACGAGCCTTTATAAGTCACCTGAAATGGTATAATGTAAAGGTATGTGAAACATGTAGGTCCCCCTTCAAACAGTATCATTCGAATCTCTCTGGGCTACTCTAAGTAGCCAGGATCAGGCTGAGCCTGACTGGAAGAACGTTCCCCTACTCCGTAACAACGGTGCAAATCCCAGCGGTAGTATTTCTGCAAGAGTGAATGCTTTGGAGCAATGCTGGCGTATTTTTGTTACTAAGGCAGGTTTGGGAGAACCAGCACTTTGATACCTGGGGCACTCTGCAAAAATTAAAAGACTTCTTAAAAAAATTATTCTTCTTTCAAAATGAAAGAGAATTATAACCCTTTTGTCCTAATGATAGGGAAAGGGTTTTAAATTCCTGAGTGTTCCCTCCCTCTAGCCCCAAAATTTTTGTAGCTGCGGCACTGAATGCAGTCCCATTATTTTTAATGATATATCAGGACTGGGTAGAAGAATAGCGTACCATATATCAAAAGCTACACCCTTGGAAATCACAGAGCTCTTCAAGAAGCCACCAACGGGTTAAACGGTGACCTGACCAATTTGCTATGGTTCATTTGGTGTATGCTAATTGTTTTAAATGCTCACTTTGTGGCATATTCTTTACCGTGCTGATGGGAAGTGAGGCATATTTCTTTAGAGCAGGGATTCAAGGATACATTTATATTGGAAAGACTTTTTCAGAAAAGTACAGGCACACCTCAATAGTACTATGTAAATAGTAATTAAGCTTCATCATTTATCCAGTTTAAGGAAATACATGAAATAAATACTTTTCAAATCCTTTTGCTTTGCTTGATTTTTCAATGTCACACTTTTCTCTCTATTCTTCTGAAACGCTTAAAGTCAGGTTGTTTCTTTCCCATTACCAGGCTTTTGTGTCTGCCTGTCTGGTGGGTGGCTTTTTTTTTGTATCCCTTCGGACCCTGACCTGGTAGTCATTATTTTGTCTTTTATCTTCATCTTCTTTCCCCTTTATTTTTCCTTCTTTTTTTTTTTTTTTTTTATTAGACGAGTCAGCCTTGATATTAGTCTTCCCAAAGCTACTATCCATTACACTGTCAGCAAAGCAAGCTGCCTCACTGTAGGCCAAGTGTCAACAGAAGGTGAGGCAGAAAATCAGCCACAATCTAAAGCTAATTACCCTGCCTAGAAGTTAATTAAATACTTGTTAGGAGCAGCAGGGTAGATCCTAATTAAACTTGTCTAATAACAGTACGCTGACATACTCTGACACTGGGAATTCCTACAGGGTTTAAATAATTGTACAAAGGGCAATAATACCTGTCACATCATGGTGTGCAGGCAAACCCTGAAGATGCACATTTCTCAGTATTTTCTGTACTAATTTGCCACATATTGTGCACTTCACATGTGTTTAATTTACACATGTTTTAATTTTGGTGCCCTGGATCTTTCTAAATGGCTTTGCTGTTGCTAATCTAAGTGCAAACCGCTGCAAAGGGAGATGGTCACCAGTATTTCATTGCATCATTTAATACACTAAACGTGATAAAATCCTGCTGGTGGTGATACCTCCAGGGTTACTTAAGCAAAGCTGTGGCCTTTCCTTTCAGATTTCAAGACGGTGGTGATTTTACCTGGAAGTGAAGAGGAGGGGAGAGCCTGGCACACCTTCCCACATTCTCAAAGGGCAAAATTCTGCACCCAGCCCCGGGCTGCGAATTTTACCCATTGCATTTTTAATTCTCTGGAGCGCCACTGACAGAGAGACTTTTACCCCCACTGCTAAGCCAACATCTCTTTAAACTAGTCAGATCTTCATTTACATTCAAAACAAAAGGAGGAGGAAACCACTAATAGGTGTAACTGCCAGCTGAATTGAAGGGGAGAGAAGAGGGGAGGTGAAATGCAGGAGAAGAGGCTGATAACAGAAAAGAACCTCTCTCTTCTGCTTATTTCCAGCCTTTTGACGGGCTGGAAATATTTTTGTTTCCAGACAGGAAAACACAATTTGCCATCATTTCAAATAAATGAAGGTTCCCCACAAACCACAGCGGGGCTTTTGTCTAGTTGTTTTTAAGGGATCCTCTATGCCAGCGGTTTTAATGCTGGTTAAAAACCTGCCATTTGACCAGGTTCTGTTTTTCAACTGATGAGTTGTCACACTGCCTTGCGTGAGGGTTAATCCCCCATTGTGTCGCCTATGCCACCGCAAAGAAGGACGGAAACGACAAATATGCAATTGCTGATAAAGCTTGTCTCTTCTCGAAAAGCCCTGAGAGGCTGAGCCGCATGCTGATGGTTGTTTACCGCAGCAAAATGCTGAATGTCAGTTTTGGGAAAGCGATGTTTTGAAACTTTTTGCCTCTTCTCCCGGTAAATCAGTTCGATTTCTCACCGTTCCTTTACTACCCTTGACTCAATCATCCTTTTTAATAAGGGCGTTAGGGCTCTTGGGTGGTAACCGGCGATGGATGCTGGAAAGTAGATGTGATGTTCCCATCATTAGACCATACTTGAAATGCCATGTCAGTGAAACTAATGAAATGGAGTGCCGTGACGTGAAACTAATCAGACATGAGACAACTTTAGAGGGGGGGAAATAAGAGACCTGGAAAGATTTAAGCCAATCGTAGTACTCTCATTTTGCACCCTCTCCCTGAACAGCAAGGATTAATGGAAAGATGTAAGCGCTCTGATCTTTTCTGGCAAGACTGTTGTAGAAATAATCAATTAACCTTGGGAGATCAAATTGACAGAGCTTAAGCGTGAAGTTATTTAAAATGCCAGATTATCTAGGCAGATGAATACATTTGTTGCAATACTAAAAGGAAAATGAAAGTATTTTTCCAAACTTCGTTTTTCCGAACTGATTTAACATTATTTCCCCAGGAGTTAACTCTGCCTTTTTCAGTGTGCACTTTAACACATTAGAACAAAATGAGATTTGATGTACTCCATAAAGAGACTAGTGATTTTTCTCTCTTCCTTCATGGAGTGGGAGGGTTATTATAGAAAATAGCTTATAGTAACCTCATGCTTTTAGCTCTTTACTTTTGTTTATTTGACAATTTGATTATTTGGGTTCCTGTCTTCTGTGGTGATTTTGGTTGGTTTGCATTCTGGCTAAATCATCTGCTGCTTCATCTATGGGATAAGAATTCCCTTTTCCTTAAAAAGACAAAGAATGTGAAATATTTTATAATATTGGCTATTTTTATCAAATACAAGAATCCAGTCAGATGTTCTTTAAACAATCAATTTAACTTCATTTGGTTTGAAGAGATAGCAATTTTATTTTATTAAAATCTTTGGGCTATGTTATTCACACTAATAACCTCTCTACTACTTTATCACACTGTAATAATACAAGGACAACATAAAGTTATGGCAGCATCAGGCTGTAACTCTAGGCCCATTGCTGCAAGCTTCAGCCTTGCTCCAGCGTGTAAAAATATGCTTAATGTGAGCACGCAAGCAATGGCAATGCTTGCATGCTTGAAAGTAAGCATGCATTCACACGCAGGCTGAAGTCCTTCCTTTAAAGAGAAATTGTGAACAACCCCATTGATTAAATTGGTACATTTATAAGCATGGCACAAATTTTACCACATGAATTTTAAAACAATTATTTTGTTAAAGTGGAAAAGTTGTTGCATTTCATCCCCTCACTCACTCAGTCATGTAATCTTTTTGCTACTTTTTCTTTCTTCATTTATTTACAACATTTCAGGAGTTTGTATCAAATGCAGCAATTTAATTTGAGAACACACTAGAGCTTAACCTGACTTTTACTGGCTGAATTTATGCATTTAACTACAAGCTAAACAGAAAGTACAAATGCATTTAAGGAAACATTTGCACACAGAGACGTACAGGTTGAATTGTAAAAGTATAGCGCGTAAACCAGTTCAGATTGACCAAATTCATCCAGCTGCACTTTGCTAGCAGCCACACCAGTTTTAGAAACTGCCATCCCCAACCATTGGTTCCCACACCAGCACTGGAGGTTACATAGTGTAATAAAGTAATAGATTTACGTGCACCCCAATCCCGGGCAAATCGAGATAGGTTATTTTAGCCAGTGCTAGCTGTGACTTGAGCTAACTCAGTTTTCTGAAGCAGGGCAGGGAGCATCCACTGAGCTCTTCTCCTGAGCTGCATTTCAGCTGGTGGTGACAAGCTGTTGAGAGCACTGATGTGATCAACCACTTCAGCTGGCTCCCGAAAGGACATCTGTCCACGCTCTCCTTCTTCCTTTCCTTGACTATATACCCTCTCTCTACTCAGTCCTCCTCCAGACCATGATGCTGACAGACTAAGAGGGAAGTGAGGAGAGGAAGCAGAGGAAGCTCTTGGTGGGATGGCACTCAAGACAGAGGACAAAAGGAATGGGGAACAGCTAGGACCAAAAGGAACGTGTGATGAGGGGGTTAGTTATGAAGTAGATGTTTGGGGAAATTATTCTTTGGACTTGGAAGAACTGAGAGGAAAAGTCATTTGGCAGGTCTTGATATTTTCCATATGGGCAGAAGTGCTAGAAACTGTCAGAAAAGGGATAGCTTTTATGGACAATGAGTCGTTGAAAAGGATGACTACATGTCGCAGAAGCCACTAATAAACTATTGGCCAATTCCTGATTAAAGATGCTCAACTCTCAGTCAAATGCTTTCTTAATATGTCTGTCAGTGAGCACATATCCTTCCTCAAGCTTAGGACAGTGCATCAAACATGAATGACACTTTCCAAAGGCTTCCAGGTAGCAGGATTCCTTTACAATGTAGTCTGGCCAGGACAATTCATGGCAGCAGAAAACTACTGGATGTCTTAAAATTGTAAGCAGTCTGCTTTGAAGGAGCAAATGGGTTAGCAGCAAATGACTTTTACTCCAAAAGATAGAGCTGGAAGATCATTTGAAGACTAGAATCTCCCATACTTGGAAAAACTACTCTGGAAAAGACTTAAGGGTCATGAACTCTCTGTCTACTACTGTGGTAAAGTACTAGTACAGCTCTTCAATTCATAAAGAAACAGGAGTAGAAAGCGGGTCTGCTGGGACTGCTTTTCAGATCCTCTTCCTGGTTGCAGTGTCCTCAGTTCAAGAACAAGGATAATAAATCAGAGGGAATTTAAAGAAGAACCACAAGAATGATTAAAAAGTTGGAAACATGATTTAGAGCAAGAGAAATCCAACTTGTTTAACTGAAAAAAAGAGAAGTTTAAGCAGCGACTTGATGGCAGTTTGAAAGTATAAACACAAGGAGCAAAAATACGCTAATGGAGGGCTCTTCTGACTAGAATACAAACAAGTGAAAGAACCAGGGTACAAAGTTAAAAGGTGACAAATAGAGTTTAGGAATAACATATTTTATATTAAATAAATTAGTATTAAAAAAATTACTTAACAGTAAATTTAATTAGCCCCTCAAACAATCTGTAGCTACGGTTGATTCTCCATTGCTGGGTATTTTTACTCGAGACTCAACTTTTTACAAAATACTATCCCTAACACCAAATAAAACTTATTCTACAAAGCCTACAGCCTGTGTTACACCAGTAATCATAACAGCTGACTGTAATAGCTCTTTCTGGCTTTACAATGTATGACGCCTCTAATCAGTGATAAATGAATTGAAGCAAAGGAAAACTTTACAAAACCTATTCTAGAAGAAAAAAGCAACTACATAACTTCTTTTTTTAGAAGTCTTTTATTGCCATCACTTGCCCTTGGTTTTTAAAGTTCAATTCTCTACCAACAACAGCCACTTGTATACTGAGGCACTGTTGCATAGTAAATGGTGCTAATGCAGGTTTTTCTTTTCAAAGTCCAGCTTTAAGATAATACAATGGAAATAATGGTTCTGGTGGCTCTCCTGGATAAGCTGCATTAAACAATCTCCAGCCACTGCCAACGTGGCAGCACAAAGGGAGAGAAGTGCAGCAAGCCCGTGGTGCGTCAGTGGCACAAAGTCCCTATGAATGTTCTGGGGGATTTGTCCACTGTTTCTTACTCAGCAAAACCTCTGTTCTGTTGTCCACCTTTACAGGAACCCTTGGCCTTCACTGCTCTTGGCAAATAACCACTAAAGGCAGCTGCCAAGGGGCATGCCAGAAAGAATAGCAATGACTCAGGGAAGTCTGCAAATTTTGAAAGCAAGAATGTACATCTCTAGCACATCCCACAGTCTTACAGAGGGAATTCCAAGTAACATACATTGCAGAGGTTGAAGCCCCACAGCTTGAAGGTAATGACTCTCTTCCATGCACATAAGGGGAAAAACAATGTGTGTCCTGAAAACATACCCTCGCTTTGAAAGGGATGCTTGCTGCTCCCTTTCTTTTCTGTGCAAAGACAGACAAGGCAAAGACAAGCCAGACCACGGTGTGTTTTCTCTGCAAGACTCCACTCTAAATGCACCACAGCAGACCTTAAACTGCATGCACAGTCTCGGCATAACAGGTAATGGCCTTGCTAAAACCATCAGCATCACATTGCTGCTTCAGTGTATACACTGATTAAGTGCAGTCAAATCCTTGGATGCATTAGGACCAAACTGGCTTCTGCGTCAAGGAAGAATGCTTCTGCTGCCGTTCTTTATTTGACTACTACCATCTAATACAGCCTCAGGGAAGTGCAACCTGCCATCACATTTGTCCAGTGCAAGACTGATGGGCTTTGCCTCAGCAGATTCCTTTGGGATTGTATTTAACAATTTAATACTTCTAATGCTGTTAAGTGATTATTTTTCCCAAAGTAAATACAGTTTAGGGAGATGGAGAATTATATGATTGGTCTGCTTTCCCATGAAAACATTTGTTAGCATTTTTTCCTTTGATTTTCTGTTATTGTAGCACTAGAATAGATGGTCTGTGAGAGAGAGAGTCTTTATTCTAGAAAAGATAACTAACAGAAAAAGCAAAGGAAGCTATGGAAAAAATAGCAAAGGCATTCATAAAAAAAAAAAAAAAAGCATTATTCCAAGCTTCTGTGACACACATAGATGTAAGCATGCTACCCACTGCCCTCAGGCACTGAAGAGTAATCTGTACAGCAAGTCCAATCTGTCTAGTAATCACTGCAAGTCCCAATATTAGGTATCTACTCCTGAAGACCTGCCTGCTTAAGCCTAGCGACATCTCCCATAAGACCAAATCTTCAGCTCGCCTGTAGCTGCATGTAAAACCAGCAGAATGATGCAAAAGTGTATCAGGCTAAGGAGCTGCTACCCATGGCAGATTTGGCTTATTTTAACATCTGTGTGGGGTCAAACACAGTCAGAACAGGAATTTAGGAAAGAAAATTCCTTCCTGTTAGGCTCTTAGACAACCTAAGTTTTCGTGTCAAGAAAGGTAATACTTATAGCACTTACCTTTACCCATCTACATATAATACCTGGGTGAAAAGCATCTTGTAAGTGCAAAATGTTGTTACCATCCTCAGTTTAATTTACAGTTATTAATTTGCTTTACTTTTGGATTGTAGGAAGTACGCAATAAACCTTCTTGTGGAAGAGAGAACTTTGAAAACTTGCTCATGTTGATCCAGCAGCTAGTAACATTCAGACCTTTTGGAAACAAACCTTGTGTTCTTTCAAACAAGAATTTAGAAAACAGAGCACACAATGTAGCAATAATGTTCTACCTGTCAGACTTTTACTACAGGAAATGGGGCTTGCATGATGAGGAGAGAATACAGAAAACTAAAGGATAAAGGAAAGGAATAAAAAATGGAGAAAAACAGGAACAGGGAGAGAAAAGAGACGGTTAAAGGAGAAAAATGTTTTGCAAGGATACAAAATGAAAGTAAGGTAACAGCTAGTTAGTGAATAAAAGGGCAAGAATCCAAGTTCTGTAATAAAGAAGTGACTAATTGAGGCAGCAAGAGAAAGAATTAGAACAGAGAAGTTTTAATATAATGTAGTTGGGAAAGAAGACTGTAAAAAACTGTAAAGCATAAAACAGCGGCAAACAGAAGAGACAGGAGAGAGAAAAGATGAAAACTGAAAACAAAAAAAAATGGATGGCATATGTCCATTTACTAAGCAGTCCACTGAATGACAAAGGACTGAACAATAAATAAAATACAGTTTGGTTTCCCTCATCTCCTGTTTTACTGGATGGCAAGAAATGGTAAACACAGACTTGAAATCAGGTGAGAAACAAATGGCTACAAGTCGATATGCTTAATAGCCTGAAAATGCTATCTATCCATTAAGCATTTACCCTAGATTCCTAAAGAGTAGCCTTATGCATTTTTGCTCTTCAACCATCCAGCGCTCTCTCATCCTTACTCGCCTTTGCCAAGTCCAACAAAGAGTATCTCGGAGATACTGAATATTTACTTGTTACAGGGAAAGTAGCCCCTATGAAAAGGCAAGAAATCTAAAGCAATCCCTACCCACCAATGACAGAAGATTGCAGTACACACACAGATGTTTTCTCTCCTGCAACTAGTAAAATAAACACCACACAGCTAATAAGCACAGATGCAGCACAGAATCACCCACAATACACGTAGCCTCTTGTTCAGCTGGTAGCTGAAGACAGAAGAGGGAATGGAGGAAACTGGCAATCTGTAGAAGGCTCATCAGTGACCCTAAAAAAATCTGGGAAGTTGTGGGACATTGTAAGAAGTGCTGGAGGGAGGTCAAAACATAGTAAAAGTAAGCTAGTGGAGAAGAACTGCAGCATGGGGACATGGGGAAGGAAATCCCTTGAGGACCTGCGGAGGGGCTAAGGCTGTTGTGGAGGTTAAGTCACAGGACACAGGGAGCAGAAGCGGAGCCCTCACCTCATGGTGCTGTAGGAATGTAGGATGTGAGTCCCTGGGCAGCCCAGCTTTCACCCATCCACTGCTCCTGAAATTATTTGTTTCCTCAGTACACTTAGTGACTTCACTAGTGTTTTGGTAAAAACCGTATAGGATGACATGCTGTTAGACTATTAAATGCTTATAGGCACTTAGAACAGTGTTTGAGTGAATTGTTCATAAACTACGAGTTTGTATAGGAAAACAAGGGGAAGCTGTATCACCTTTGTGATTAAAAGATACTTTTCTAATGTTAGTTACACTGGTACAAATCAAAAGTAACACCAAGTTGACCCGATGCAAGAAGTTTTATAACCATTGGCAAAAGATAAAACATGCTCATGCTGTACAATGATGTCCACACTTTTTTATTTTAGCTATGCCAGGAATTCTGAATATTCGTTTGTAAAGAATAGCTTCCACTAGCACTTTAAAAAAAAAAGTAACCAGAAGGTCATCAACAAGGGAGCTGAGAGAATAATATATCATGAATAATGTATTAAATTATTTCAGTCTTTATCTATTAATGAATTATCTTCAATCATCTTATAATTTTCTTGAATGTATTTGTAATTCAAAAGTACTCCCCATGCAATTTCTCCAAAAAATTATTTCTCTAAATTTTTCTTGGTCTTTTTGTGGATTGAAAGTAGATGAAATTTGAATTAAATTAGTTTGTTTTTAATAGGACATGAAGAGTAGGAGTTTCTGTTTCTATTCCCTCACAAACACATTTCCAAGAATCATGTTACCTATACAGCATTAAACTTTTAACCATGAAATCTCTTCCTCTAATATTTTTTTAAACATTCCAGTTCCACCAGCACCCTAATACAATGTGCAGCAGGCTAGGGCAGTCACTGAAACTCAACACCTAGAGTCTCTTGCCTGTTCTCGACACAATTTTTTCTTCCTAAAAGAAGAACTTCTGCTATGGTGTTCACTCACCTCTTGAAGAATTTAAGTGCTGGAAAGTCACAAAAAGAATCTTTTCTTTTGGAACACATTTAATGGTAGTGGTGTAGTAGCTAATCAGGCTTTTTTCTCCTGTATCAGGCTATAAATAACTCACTTTGGTGGTCCCTATACATAAAGACAAAAACAAAATTCTCATTCCTCTTTCCAGCACACCAAATAACATCTTGTACCCCACTGACACTTTTTAGATATTTTGAGTTGATATTATCTTTACTTCTAATACTTTAAATTATAATAGTGACGACCATACCTGCATTGGAATCCTGCAGCCATAATATGGCCATAATATGACTGAAAAAGAGATTATTTTTAATTTCCATGGCATAGTCACAGAAACAATCTATACTGACACGCCAAATAAAACCAACATATTTCTATAGATACTTAACTCATACAACTGCCTCCAGTGTGCAGAGATGTGCAGAGGTGCCTTCCATGTGAAGATCCAGCAGTCTTTTCTGAAATATCTAGGGGTGAAGGAGTCTTACTGATTTGGAAAATACTGTCAAAGGCTGGCTCACTTTGAAACTCAGTTTTTCATCACTGATTATGATAAGTGTCTGGTAAGTCTGTACTATCTGTCCAAACTCTGTGAACCTCTAGAGGCACACCTATTGCTGTGTCTTCAGCAATACTTTTTTGACCCTCGGTTAATGGTGTCCAGTTGGCATCTGTGCATATCCAAGACACAGAGTAAAGAACAATCAAAAATTATTAATTCCCACATTCATGTCATGGCTGTGGTTTTGAATGCTATTTAAAATAGGTTTCTAACAGGCAAAACACATCCATCTGCATCTCAAATTCAGAGCACAAAATGATGTAATTTCTATCAAGTTGAACAGAGGAAAAACAACTTCCGACCTTCTGAATAGCAGTGAGTTTTTCTGAGTCTTCTTCCAAGTTCCAAGTTCTTTTCTGTTGGTCACTCGCCCATTCATTTCGTTGGCACAGTCTTTGTTTTTTCCTCATCCTTTAGCCATATGCGATGCCCCTGGCTACTCTGCCCAGGGCTCTGCCCAGCGCCTGGTGGTGTGTGAGGGAGTGTGTTCATGAAGTCCATCCACGGACTTTGGATCAAGCTCTGACCATGGTACTACAGCAGCTGCAGACCCTCTTCCGACTGCCCCTTCTGCTGACTTGATCCCTGTGGAGAAAAACCCTAGTGGGAGGACACAAACACCTGTAATCAATGCTGACATCTAAGCACAGTCACTATAATATTTTGGGTTTCTTGGCATCAGTTCTGGGAGGCAGCAGCTCACAGTGAAAACACAGTTTTTTGTTTTTTTTCCTGGAAACATCAAGCATATTTTAATCCAAGTACTATGTTCTTGTGAACAGAATCAAAGAATTTAGGAAAGTACTCAGGGACACAGAGTTTCCAGATTCGATTTTAATTAAAGGCTATAAATACTCATAAAGAGAGGCTGGCACTCAGCTTTAGGGATCAAGCTGAGTAATCCTCATCCGAAGCCTTCTTGTATTTATATGATCGTGTTAGAACTTGATAAGACAGTGACTTATCTAAGGCAGAAACTTGCAAAATCTCCATCACATCAGTACAAAGCACATTCTGCCGGGCTTTTTAATACCAGAACAGGTCAGGCAGGCTCATCTCCAGACGGCTCCAATACCAGCTGGAACCCCGCCTCAGCTCCCAAAGGACAGCATTCTCCGGGGACTTCAAACGGGTGTGAAATCCTGCCTGGCCCCACCTGTAGGGAGTATAAAACAGCCGTCAGACAAAACCGAACACGCAGCTCCTAATCTGGTGGCTGGAAGTCAGTCAGCGATCACCCACGGTGAGCAAGGAGCAAATGCAACAGGACCGACGGAAATAAAAGCAAAGGAAAAGGCGGACTGGTCCCTCAGCACTACTCGCACAAATCCCCCCAAATGCGACAAGGGGTGTGATGTGCAGCAGATACGCTGTATCGCACAGACACAGGCATGCCTGCGTGAATCGGAAAGACTGAATCCAGCGAGCAGAGTTTCAGCACGTGAGCCTTTATGCGAGAGCAGAAAATATAAAGGGAGGGAGAGGAGCTAGGGATCATAAAACTTCCTGGCACCAGCTGACAGAGCAAGGGCAGAAAGGACACATCTAATTTTAATCTTTCCTCCGTGTGAGTGGTTTTTCCTTCCCCTCAAACAGAGTGAAGATGCTTTCTCTGGCCATAAACTGTTCAGCAGGGACACCGGCTGACTTAGTAAAGGCAGTTTATGCTCATCTGGCAAAGTTGCCAATCTCCCTTTGCAGGCTCAGACAGTCTGCGCTGGCTAACAAACAGGGGGCAATGGTGGGAAAAGAGGGGGAGACTCCAGTCCACACAAAGACTGTCCCTTCCAATAACACATCTTTGTCCAGGTAGGTCAGATCCTGAGCGCCTCAGTCACCTTCCCAGCTTTTGCAACTGCTCTTTTCGACCATTTTAGCTCTATGCATCAAGCAGCCGCCTGCACAGCCGCTGCACAGACCCTCTTTCAGCCAGTCTTCTCCAGAGGCTCCTTACTCCCATTGGGAATGACCTCCAAAACTCAGCAGCCTTCCCCTGTTGCGGATTGCTTTAAAGATCACTTTTGCACAGAAGCGTACAAAATTACCACCAGATCGTGGTTTTTACGTATATATATAAATATATGTATATGAAAAAAATTGTTAGCCTAACCCAAAATGCATTCAGTGGATTTAAAGTTAGAGGGGGAGAGAACTCCTGTTGCATTTTACCTTCACAATGGTGCTGGAATGGTTGAATAAAGTGTGGCCCCGCTGCCCATATGCCATTCAGCTTCTGTCTGTCTTTTTGTTTACACTGGGAATACAATAGGAACTATAGTCCTTCCAATGCATCATTTATAAGTGTATTCTACCTCTGAATGTACAGACAGAACTGGCTCTGTGAATGAGCTCTGTGAATATTGCCAAGACACTGTGCTTTGTTCAGCATTATTCTTCACAATAGATACCACACTTTGGAAGTAATTTTAAAAAGGGAATCAAAATAGTGGTACTTTTAGCCTTTGTTTCTTTTATACCACACTGCATTCTCTGTCTCTCACTCAGCTGCTTCTATTATACTGACAAATTAAATAAACCACTCCATTGCTAAAGAGGCTTGGGCGGGCTGGGCTTCGGTACACTGCCGCACTAGGAAGTTGAAATAAACATTTATGCCGGTTTTATTCTTAACAAATTTAAGCTAACTTTAGTCAAGCATCTTTTTTTTTTTTTTTTTAAAGAATGAACGCATGAAAGAAAGAAAGAGGGAAAGGGGGAAAAAAAAAGAGAAAGGAGTACTTCAAATTTTTGAGCCGATCTGCAGCACCAAGGGATCTGGCATCTGAAGCAATGGAGCAATGAGAAGCCAAGTGTCCAGGTAACGAGCCTGCTTTTTTAGCGCTCCACTATTTAGAAGCGCTGCAAGTCCGTTCCGGCTGCGGGGCCTTTGGGAGAGTGTCTTGGTGAGTTACGGGCAGCGTGGTGCGGCGCAGACGAGGGTGCGTTGCAGAGGCTCCGGGCGAGCGGCTCGCAAACTCCCGCAGCAAACTTTCCACTCGAGGCGGGAGTTTTACCTCCCCTGCGGCGGGCACAGCTCTGGTTTGCGAGGCGTTTCGTCCGCACGCTGGTCAGCCTACAGAAGAAATAAGGGCAGCTGGGGGGGAGTGCTGAGGAAAACGTGCCGGACGGCGAGGGCAGGTCTGGCTGCTTACAGGTGTATATTTATTGATAGGTAAGATGGATAGGTGGGAAAAGGTGTTGATTTGTACTTTGGCTATAGGCTCATATAGAGAGGCAGAGGGAGTCTCCTAAAGAGTGACCTAAGACACTGAGGAGAGAGTGGCAACGTCACCTATACCTGCGTCAAGGTGCTTTCTGACTTTTGGCTCTTTTCTCGAGCAGGCAGTGAAACAGAGAGGAGAGCCGGGGGGCGATTTGCGGCGGGGTCTGCTTGTGCGCAGATGAGAGGCGAAAGGCCGTCCTCCGCATTTGCAAGCGCTGGCGGGGCGGTGGGGATGTACGCGGTTTATAAAGGCTCGTCCGCATCGTCCAGTATTCTCGAAAATACCGTCAAATGAACGGCGCGATTTTTCCCACACCAGCTCCGAGTAAAGGAGCGCAGCGTTGCCCGGATTAGGTCCGAAAGCTCCTCCTGTACTCCTGGGCGAGCAGCCTGTGAATAACGCAGGACGAGCCTTCCCCTCCTCTCCTCACAGAGCAGATGGACCGTGGGCGGGAGCCCGAGCTAGGGAGGGAAATTATTTTTTTATTATGGTTTTTTTTTTGGGTGGTGGGGCGGGTTTGTGTTTGTTTTAGGGGACCTTAGAAGCGGTCAGCTTCCTCTTGAAATGGCCAGCCGTGGGCTTTGAAGCCCCGAGCCCACCCTCCGAGGCCGGCAGGCTGCGGCACAGGGCTGGGACACCCCCCTACACAGCCACACAGCCCCCGGCAGGGCCCCCCCTTGGGCCGGCCGGGCGGGGAGCGAGGGGGGGCCCATCTTTTATTGCTAAAAGAAGACTTTTTTTTT